>SNQJ01S0204455.1:16578-27010 GCA_010110895.2 Picea sitchensis
AATCACAACCGTCCCTCTGTGGGACAGGTGGCAACCATCGGAAACCATCGGCGTTTGGCCCATCGGGAAATCGGGAATCCCGGGAACATGATGCTCAAGCACTTTGAATTCGCGATCCGCGAAACCCCGATGAGTGGGGGCCAACTGTCATCGCAGCAGAGGAGGAGGACAGAGGCGAAGTGGAGGCCAGCTGTCAGCCAACCCGGGGATCGGGATATCGGAGTTTTCGAGGGTAAAGAAAGTGAGCAACAGGAAATCGCGATCCGCGATTTCTCGACGAGATCTAAGCCGTTCATTTCGAGGACGCGTGGCAGTCATCTAGTGCCATTGGTGAAAGCTCCACAAGAGGGCTTCATCGGGCATCAGGAAATCGCGAGTCCTGGGGACATGTGTTTTGTGTCGTGGCCAATGCCGAAACCCCGATGGGAGGTTATACCGCTGCAGTCATATAGGAACCGGTCGTATGGACCAAAGGCTTAGCCAAGCGGGGCTGAGGCAACCAAGGGGCGCATCGGAAATTCGTTCCATCGGCGATCGGGGATTCGAGAGGACAGGGACCCTCGACACCGCAACCTCCGAAACCCCGAATCCCGATATTGAACCAGGGATTGGCATTTCGCAAATGCAGGTTTCTGGAGATTTCTCATTTGTGGGAGATTAACCCAAATTTTTTTAAATTATGATAGTGGGTGTGTTACAGTGGAGATCGAGGTAAGCAATTAATTGGAAGGAAGTATTCAGTATACATACTGAGAATCTTTTGGTTACTTTTCTGTATTAGGTGTTTGTCCACATCCTTGATGGACAGAGTTGCTAGGGTTAGATTTACTTCTTCATAATAGTATCCTAGAATAATTTGGAGCACCAATGGAAAGAAGGCCAATTACGACTTTAAGCACGAAGTCCCTTTGTGCATAGGATCAAAATCCCAGATAAGTCGCAGCCTCTTCTCTGCCATTGGGGGCCATTCAACACCAAAAGCTTGCAATTCGGTATTTTCCAAGACAACAAAGCAAATAAACGTCTCATTTTGCGGAAGTTATGTTATTTTATTTTTTACTATATGATATGGATTAATAGTTTAAAAGAAAGTTCAACGAAATTGTTAAATATTCTAAAAGTTCAGAGAGCAAAAGTCTTAACAACGATAATTTATTTTAAATTATATTCAAATATTTTAAGGAAAAAATCCAACAACAAAAGTCTATTTTAAGGAAAAAAGCAAATCATTTCACAGTGCATGGCTTCCACATTCCAGTTATCGCATGCCTTGAATTTAGTACACTGGATGCATTCATATGCCTTGGATTTGGTGCATTGGACACGTTCCAGTGAATACCATAGCCATCCTAAGGAAAATAAAACCCATAAATACACTGATGAACTCCATCGACCTGGAGGTACGACACTCTGGTTAACCTCGACTTGTTTGGTAATGGCGTTTTGAGGCTGAAATGGGTGAAAATGTGCCATCTCCAGTGGAGCCATTGACAGGTTGAAAGGGCAACTGATGGCTCTGAAGGTTCGTCGAGAAAATAAGAACAACTGGAGACCTCTACTACCTAGTCCTGGTGAATGGGAGAACAACAAGCAAGTGTAGCTTGTGGCGGTGAATATTGAAATGATAAGGTTTACTTTCCGGTTGAAGAATGAAATGGCACGGGTGGCTCTCCTGGTGACTCTTCGGGTTACACAGCAACAACACCAATACCATCCCTTTGAGCCATTGCTAGAAACAAACACCACTGGCTGGTTTAAATGGTTTCGTCACCCCTTCATAAATCATAAATCCTGATTGGAATATTGAAATGACAGACAAACAAATTAGAATTACATGGTTTTAACCTTCCTTCACTAGGCATTTCAAAATTCAAGGCAGGTGAGAATATTTCAAAATTGAAGGCAGGTGTGAAAATTTTTACCAGTGTTCTGAGGGTGGTAATCATTACTTCCACGGATTCAAATATTTCATAGATTTACTTTCATGTCCGACGCGATCATGTGGTTCACAAAACACATCGAAAAATTTGTTGGCTCGTAGTAGGGCTCAATCTAGTCTTGCTTTAGTCTGGGTAATACGGGTTAAAGTGCAGCAGGCAATTCTGGATAGTAAGTTGGCTAGTCTGGGTCTTTATATCCGGGCATGAGTTTACCCAAGATTGATTTTCACATTTGTGTGCAAATCATTTAGATAGAAGATATTTCCAGTTCAAACTCATGTTCATTCACATTGGAGATTTTAATAAAGATTGCAGAGATCATTGTGCCTATCATATGATTATCTTTTTGCTTGTTTTCTCGTCATTTGTTTCCTGAGTATGCAAATTGTTTTGTTTAATGGTTACAATCTGGTTTAGGAATTTAAACAATTCATAAATCAACATAGGATCAATCTTAAAACTGTTAGAAGCGATGCAAATAATCCATAATAAGAAAAACAAATTTCCATGTCTCAGTTTGCACTTGTTTAAAAGAGAGTTTGAGATCAAGACATGTTTTGAATCTCAATCACCCGAAGGCAGGATTTGGAAGATTTCAGGGGCCATATAAAGAAATATGAATAATCATGCTCAGGTCGTTCATTCATCGATTAACGAGCGATCATTCAGGTTGCTCATTCAGTGATTAGTTGGCATTCATGGAAAACCATTTTCTACATCAACAACATGTACGGGTGTTGTAGCAGGTACGCATTCTAATACCTAAAGACAAAAATAGGAAAATGTTATCAACTGCTACATAAAACATATTTTACCAATTATGCAAGAAACAAATGATACCTATTCCATTAGTTCGACGCCTTTCTCTTCACGTATCCATTTCGTCTAGTTTTCGAATATGGTGTTGTCCCATATATTAGGGAGAGCTTGGTCCTGGCTCGGTCCTGACAAGAGAAACACACGTAGAGTCCAGTCCTGAAAAGAGAAACACAGGCTAGTCCTGGCAAGAGGGGAGGACGTCCCATATATCAAGCAAAGGTCGGTCCTGGCATGAGAAACACAAGCAGAGGTCGGTCCTGAAAAGAGCAACACAGGCCAGTCCTGGCAAGAGGGGATGAGGTTGTGGAAAGAGTATCAGAGGACGTTGGCAAAGCAAGCATCTTAGTAAGGAGCAGAGGCCAAGGTAAGAGCCTACTTCACAAAAGACCAGATGCTTTTGTAAAGGATAGAGAAACAACACATAGGTTTGCATGTTGGTTTCGGTGGCAACAACATATTAAAGAAGTAACAAGTGTAAAGAAATACAATGTTGTAGGGGCTATGAGTATCTTCACAAACATTTAATGTGAAGAAGTAATGCTACAATAATTTCTAGCATTACTTAGTTGGGAAAAAAAATTCCTTAAATGTATGCATGTAAAGCAATATAAGCTAAGATATTGTCGGCGAGTGCCTTGAGAAGAGGCCAAATAAGAGGGGAAACTAAAAACTTAGGTTAAAGTGGATGAAATTTCAAACTGAATTTTATGAATTTTACGAATTTTTAGGTTAAAACAGCCCGAGTTCATTGATTTTCCTGCCAAACTAATAAAAGCAAAAAAAATCGATTACTATAGTCACCAGCCCGAAGGGCAGGGACTAATAAAGAAAATTTCTTATTAGTGGGAGTCCTTGACAAGTGACTTTACAAGCTTATGATGCTACTGCCAATTTTGCATGATTTTTCTAATGATAATGGGTATTTCAATGTTATTTTGATTAATATTTATTTTTGTTATGTTTTCCAAATGATGAACATCCATAACAATTTTTTATTTATATACAAATTTTTGAAGTGAATTTTGAAATAAATTTATAACTTTGGGGGAAAATCTTTTTTGGAAGGAATGTTTTCCTTTTCTCTAAAAGACAATTTTTTATAATTATTTTTTTTCAAATTTTATATCCTATTTTTTTTAGTTTGATTTGAAAACTTTTTTGATTCAATTTTATTTTGAAGTTACAAGTTCTATTTACAAGTATCAGAGTTGGCTATGCCAAGTACAAGTTTCATTTTCACATGGTAGTGAGGTTTGGTGAATTGTTTTAGGGTTAAATTGATTTGTATAAAGCTAGTTGTTAATAACAATCAAGCACCCAAGTAAGGTTCAAATCTCGATGTATGGAATAAAATATTGATCATAAGCATCCATAACATTATGTACGACTAGTTATTTATCATATATGGTAGGAATATAAAAATTTGTTTGGAGTCAATTTCATTTGATTTGCATAACATCATGTATAACTAATTATTCCTCATATATGATAGGAATATAAAAATCTGTTTGGAGTCAATTTCATTTGATTTGCATAAGATAGAGTTACATTTTCAGAATTTCCTAAATTTAATTTCAATACATTTAAAAATGGAATTTTCATTATATAAAATATATGTTATTTTGTATATAATTTTATTTTTTTTATAGAAACTGAAAATTTTATATATATAAAAGGTATGATCGAGGTCACAAATTACAGAGGAGGGTCTTGGTGGAAGAGATACCAACTGTAAAATTTTCATAAAAAGGCTTACATAACTGAGTTTAGATTTAACTATCTTACGAGAGATTTAATTATGACATTTTTACAAAACTGAGGAGTGTCTTACTGATCTTCTTTAGACTCGGTCTTCCTCTAGAGGGGGCTCTAGCGCTATGTTCAGGTCAGGCAGCGTGGGGTCTGCTCTGCTTCCTGTTTCCTCATTCTGACTTTGTGCTGGTGAATTTGATGACCTAGCTTCCAGCTTTGCTTCCATGTTCTCCCCTTGGCGTCTAAGAAATTCTATCTCATCTTGTAATTGATTTATTAATGTGTGGTACTGGGCTAGCGTGTCCAGTGTGAAGGTGAGAGTGGAACTGTGAGAGTCAATACAAAGTGCTAGCTGTTGGGTGGTGGAGAAAGTATTTTCCACCAGCTCTTCCTCCGACTTTTCATGAGCTGAACGACGAGCCATTCCTTCAATTATACTGACTGAGATTGCTAGGAAATTACCTCCAATCCAATCGTTGATGCTACCTTTGATGTTGTCTCCGTCATGGATGCTACCTCTGTCGACGCTGCCTCTGGTGCTGCCTCTATCGATGTTTCCTCTGTCGACGTTGCCTCTATCGAAGCTGCCTCTGGTGCTGCCTCTGTCGATGATGCCTCCTTTATTGTTGGTGCTCACAACTTTACCTTGGACTATCCCTCTTATTATGGAGCGATTGCATACTCCCATACTGATTAGGCGATGTAATTCCCCTTTCCTTATGAAATTCCAATCTGTAGAGTTCCGGTGAGGCTGGCTGTGCGGTGGGTCGAGAGTTTTCCTTCCAGTTTACCCCCGCTGGCTAAAATCTTGATGCATGAATGCCACCAAGGCCATGCAATCTCATGATTTGAATGTCTTTCAAGCACTGGAGTGGCATGTACTACTTGCATTCTTTTGCGCTGAATCATGATGAAGTTCCCTTCAATTACCCTCACCTCATGTGAATTTATGGTGGAAGTGATGTTGCAGGATATTGTGCGAGTGTGGAGGATCGGGTACGATGAGTTCCCATGGAGGAGGAACACAAAGTGTCCCAAAATATCCATATTTTTGTTTTGTTGAGTGCAGGTTCCCACGGGCCAAGTGATACAGGAGTACAACTCCTCCCCATGAATGACGCTCGACTTACTACATGCCTCAACCAGCTATTGCGTCGCCGGGAGACTAACGCCAGGTGGAGCGACGACGAGAGGGGGATGATTCATTAGGGAGGGGTTGAAAAAAGGTGCATGCCCAACATTTCCATATGACATGGGGTCTTTCCAATTGTTAAATTTGCCTGTTCATCTGCTTCCGTGTTGTTAGCGCGTGGGACATGATAGAAGGAGGTTTGAAATGAGGACAAGATTGCTCTGATCCTCTCAATGATTCTTTTCAGCTTGGATTCCTTTAGGCCAGCCCCTTTGACAAAGTGTCCAATTATGTTTTTTGAGTCCCCTATTACGATAATGTTGCCGAGTTTTCGTTCCTGAGCTAGGAGCACTCCTTGATACATTGCATAGGCCTCTGCGATGTTGTTGGTGGTTACACCCAGATTCCAGGAGTAGTTTAGCATTCTTTTTCCTCTAGGGCTGTAAAAAACCCCTCCCACACCTGCCTCCCCTCTCTTGTATATAATTGGTGGATAAAGATGATTAGAATAATTTTGGATATATTTTAGGTGGTATGTATTTGGGGAAAAAACAAAATAATAACACATAACTTCACGTTCTCATTGTTTTTATTATGCATATTGTTGACAATAAACAAATTGTACTGATCATATCACTTCTCATTAATATTTTAGATAATTATCCAATGGCTCTCTACATATACAACTGTTGCATCTAGAATCATCCATAAAGTGCTCAAGACCCTGCATTAACAAGAAGTTGTTGAACATCCAAAGTTATCTCCCTTCATTTCATGGTATTTTCTTTTTTGCTCCAATTCTCCTCTACTCCATCCCCAATCACCCTTGCTAGGAAAAATTTATGATTGTTCGTGGCAAAAGAATGTAAATAATTGACATACAATTGTCCTCAATGGCATCCAAGATGATAGATTGGATTCACATTACAAGTCCTCCTCCCTTCTAAAACCATCAATGATGTGTTGATAATGCTTGTGGATCATCATTGTGTTGAAGTCTTTTGTGTTAATGACCATTTTTGTTAGCTATAGTCTAAATGTCCTCTGAATTTACCCTTTTCTAGCCACTTGAAATAACGTGAAGGGAAACCGATTATGTTAACTTGAAATCCAACAATAATTATTTTGGATTAATGGAACTATAGATATTAGATGTTAACGTTGCACAATCTGATTGCAATAGGGGTATTTGAGGGTGCCGAATCCATTTTTGCATTCAAAATAACAATTTTAACCATCCATGATAACAATTTTGGCAAAGATTGTATAATCAAATCTCAATGATAATAAAATGAAAAAGTTCAAATTTATAAAATATTCAACCTTCTTCTTTTTTGTTACATATATAATATTTATTATATTTGAATTCTTTTTTTTATTTTACATATATAATATTTATTATATTTGAATGTTCATTCACATGTTGCAATAAAATAATTACAAATAACACATGTTAAATTGATCACTATTACAAAAGAAAGTCCACATTTTTTTTAATTTTTCATTTCTATAAATGACTATGAAATGAAGGAGTCAACCATGCAAGGGGCAAGGTTTATAACACTTGAGAACGGACGGCACTCAACAAGTACATATCACCTACTTGAGAACAAAGGGTACTCTATGCACAAGCACATATCACTTGTGTGAAATGCAGAAGGAAACACTATCCATCAAATCAAATGGGTGGTTGTTGGTGAGAGGTTCTAGTCACAAGTGATATGTACTTGTGCTGAAATGCAAAAGGAAATACTATTCATCAAATGGGTGGTTATTGTTGAAATGCATAAGGAAACACTATTCATCAAATGGGTGTTTATTGGTGACAGGGTCTACTCACAAGCGATATGTGGTGGTTGTTGGTGAGAGGTTCTACTCACATGCTCATTGAATGAAGAAAACACACAAGTCCAACCACGCTCATTGAATGAAGAAAACACACAAGTCCAACCACGTGATAATGTTTTCAAAAATGTGTTTTTGTTACATGTGATGTTTGTAAATTTTTTCAATATTTTTGTATCCTTTTGATTGACTTTTGTTCACATACTCCCATTTTTGTCTTACACGATAATATAATACAGGTTCAAAATTATACAGCTAATAATTATAATATTAAAAATTATCTATCAAAGTTGATTTAAAACAACCCACTTCTTTGAAAAAATAACCTTACGTGTCAAGTTTCATGCAAAGGACACGTATGTACAAGCCCTCTCACCGATTATATACAAAGGGAATTAAGTCAACGAAACAAAAATGATTTATGAAAAAGTGGGGCCTTGTTTTCTTTTGTTCCACAACTTAAGTCACCCTTGAGTCTATGGCTCTATGTATAGGAAAAAAACTCTAAAGAACATAGGGTCATATTTTAGCCAAGGTTCGAGTCCTCTTCTTGCTTAGAGTTAGAGGTCATAACTTTTCCAGGACTAATAGGCAGTGAGCAAAGATTGGTTCTATTGATTAGAAGAAGGATAAAGAGAAGATTTTAGAAGAAGGATAAAGAGAAGATTTGAAATTGGTTGTTTATGCTAGTCCACATTCTATCTCTCTCCTTTTTATTGATTAATTTAAGATCTAATTCTATCTCTCTCCTTTTTCTTGATTAATTTAAGATCTAATGTTGTATTTTCTCCCCACTACCTCTACTTTAAAATTTATCAAAAGTGTCATTATCACCTATGTAGGGGAATATTCTTTGTACTCTTTATATTCTCATTTGGTTTAGTCTTTGTGTTATACATTATTTTCGTCATCCTTATGATTGTTAATGATGTAAATCTATCTGTTACTTTCAGAGGGATCAGTGGTCTGAATTCTTGAAGAAAGAAGGGAAAAGAATTTTCCTCGAGAGAAGTTGTATTTTCCTTTGTAAAAACCCTATTAAGAAGGATTTCCGTAGGCTGCTATATACACAGGGTGCGGAAATGCCTGATTTCCGCAGGTTGCACTATAGCTAGGTTGCGGAGTTTCTGCAGGTTGCTCCATAGCTAGGGTACAACGACCTTCGTACATGGGAAAAATGAGCATTTTCTCGATGCTTCTAGAAGGAGAAGCTTCTATGGTGAGGTGGCCTCTGAACGGTTTGGATCTTACTCGCTTTCATGATTTAATGGGATCATCCTAACCTCCTCACCTTATCCTCTTCAACTTATAAAATGAGAGGAGCTCTCATGGAGAAAGTTAGCTTGAGCTTGATTGAGTTAGATTGAGCTTGGGAAATTTATGTTTTGTCAAGATAGATTGTGAGTAGCTATCAGATACACGGTCTCAGAATCCTTGGAGCAAGAAGTGTGTGGGAAGCAAGGAACTGTTGGAAGGAACCTGACGACATCAAGTCATTTGGTTGTATCTTTCTTCCACTTTTACTTAATATAATACGGTGACATGTTTCTTTCCCATAAAATCATTAGCATTTTATTACATGACTCCTTGATCACATGTTTAGGTTTTCATTGAATCTACTATTGTTGCTTTCACTTTGGTTGGTTTGTTTCATTGCAAGATCAATATCACAAGAGCACAGGAGCGAAGCAGGGACAACAAAGACATAAGGAAGCAATATCTAAAGGTATGTCATCCATTCCTTCTTTGGTAGTAAATTCAATGATTGTAACTTAGGGAAAGCATCATGTCCTGTCTTGTTTTGTTCTAGATCTAGGTGGATCTAGGGGGATCGATTCGTGTACGCACTTAATGATTAGCTCGATAACAAAATTGGCGACTCCACTGGGGAACATATTGTTTTCCTAGTTTGTATTGCTTTCTTACTTTGATTGTTTGGTTTCTGTTTTCTGAGTCACTGGGAGATCCAACTTGACTCTCTAACTGTTAAACTTCACCGGAAAACCTTCTTAATTTTTATTTTTTTTTCCATTTTTATTTGATTTCCGCACCCTATTTTGGGGGACAGTGCGACGAATTAGGATTTCTGCACCTTGCCTGTTTATACCAGTGCGGAAACTCCGCACCCTACCCATATTTGGCCTGCGGAAATCAGGGATTTCCGCACTGTGTTAGTCTACAACCTGCGGAAATTATGAAAATTTTGATTGTTGATGGTTTTTTCCTTACTCAGACCTCGGATTTGGTTTTGGGGTGAATTTTTGGGTTTGATTATGATCTCTTTATAGTCTGATTGACAACTTTGAAACTTTTTTAGCCATCTTTGCTTTGTTGGCTTTTGAAAGATTTGGTCTCTTGATTTGAGTGTCTTTCAGTGACAAAGCATTGTTTTTTCTTTAGAATTGTTTGGTGAAATAATTTATTTTTCTTTTATTGAATAGTTCGTGTTAAAAGAGAAAATTGTTTGGGTTTCTTTGTTTCATATCCATTTTCTATTGCTTTTAGCTATCTTTGAGACAAAAAGTTTTAATTTCTTGCTTTATATTAGATTGGGGGCATCTTTGCATTTGAAGTAGCGAAATTGCATGATTTTTGGCGTTTTGGTCTTGAATTCTGAAAAAAAAAATCCCCCTCATGGCCGCGAGGGGGGGGGGGGCAAGAATTGTGTATTGGTGTACAATCTATTTTGCTCATTTCTTGAAGATCTCTTGATATTGATGAGTTTAGTATATTTTGGGACATTGTACATTTGGGAATGATAAATGTTTTCTCCTTCTCGTAGCATAGCTTTCATCGAAATGAAAAGATTGCATCTTCATCTCTTTGCATAACTTTCAAGTCAGTCAAAACACCATATTGTTCACGCCATCTTCCTTTTGAGTAATAACAACCATAAAATAGAGCGCTTATAAAAATTGATTAGACATTTTTATATTTTCTAGTA
>SNQJ01S0204456.1:0-14877 GCA_010110895.2 Picea sitchensis
ACCATGTGAAACATTGTAATTAATGCATGGATACCTTCGTAATACAATATGCTTGAAATTAGATATAGAACATGTTTTGGAAAATTAATACTAGACAACAAAACACACATATATATATAAATAATGGATAGTTTATTTAAATTTTAAACTCGAAATGGTTTTTAGATGGTATTTACACCATATATATTTCATGTCTTTCATGTCCACACCAGTTGAGTTGATTCCCATAGTTGACCAAGGACTTTAGTTTTGGGTCTTTGTGACCTTCAAAATTCCTACTTTGTTGAATTTGAAATTTATATATAAAATGAAAAAGAGAAAGAAACATAAATTAATTTCTGGGGTAAATTCAAGAGACATTATTTATAGCTATTCAACTACTTGCACATCTCTTATAAAAAGAGAGGAGGGATCCTTGAGGAAGGAAGGAGAAAAGATGGAGTAGGTATAAGGTTTTTTGCTACATCATATGTAAGTTCATTATCATATTCCTTGAATATTCTAATAGTCTAGCAATGGTTGGCAAGTTATAATACAAGGTCCAACACTAGGTTGAAAGTAAAGGTGCTTCCGTCTAAAGGTAAATTTTGTGTACTCAATTCATGTATGTATTTCTTTGCAAATGTCTATATGATTAACACTACAATGATCACATATATCTTTCCAACAATCTAAATATGGAGTTAATAAAGGCTTCATGTTGTTTGAGGCTTCATCTTTCTTAACTTTAAATTAGTGTGAATGACATATGTTCTTGTAAACATCATGTCTATTGGAGGCCATGCCGATTGTTGGAACTATTTGAGGTGCTATTAACTATATATATAAAATCATTTATGAGTAAAATCATTATTTGGGCATACTTGCACTTGTCTTTCTTTATGTACATTATTCCACTTTCATAGCTTTCTTGCTTTGATCTATAATAATTTTTCAGTTTTATTTCATTTGTTTTGTTGTACACATGCACGCTTTTATTGAGAACGAATAATGGTTTTATACTTAAAATTTGATGTATATATAATTGACTTAACATTTAAGTATTTTACTCAACATTTTTTTCTACACATTTACATGAAATTGAAACTCTGATTTTGCATTTGCAATTCACTCAAACTCATAATCTAGATTTTACCTCTAATTAATCAGAAACTACCATAACATTTTTCTGCATTTAGATTTTGATTTTCATAGATGCTAGATCTAGGTCTACATTTTAACTCATAACTTAAGGTAATTAATCACTAAATTAAGACACATAATTGGGGGATTAATACTATTATCGCATAGTTTGTAGCTAAGGTCAATGGCTAAGGGATAGAGGCCAAACTGGCGTAACAAGAACCTACCCCACCCAATGTCACCCCAATGGGGAGGTTCTTCCTATTAAGGGAGGTTAGGCCAAGGGAGACGTCCCCGGTAACTTGGGGTTTTGAAGAGGCCAAAGTATAAGGGTCAAAGTAGAATTTCCTCCTCACAGGTTACCACCAAGGTCAAATAGTTCGGCTAATCAGCCAATAAAGAAGTGTATGCCCAAATGAGAACACCTGCCTGGAACAAGACAATACAAAAGAATATATGCAAGCTATAATTCAGTGGGTTAGTACTTCATATAACTATCTAACATCAATAAGTAAGCAATGTAAAACAACAGATATTAATGAGATCAACGTTTTATTAATATAGCAATGGAAAAATATCAATTCATCAATAACTATTGAGATGATGAAGCCAACAATGTATCTAATCACTTCTTTACTCAATAAATGATTTCAACCGTCATCTAATTGCTTATCAAATATATATTCTACATCAAGATGGAATATTCAAGTGTGACGTCAGCCTAGTAAGGGTTAGCTAGTTAGTTAGGGTTTCAAATTTAAAAGTTTTGAGAGGTTGTTTGAGCACTATCACTTCAACGTTGTGGAGTTAAGATCAGTGCCTAGGGGTAAATGGAGTCAATTAAGGAGAGGACGCAAGATTTTGAAGGGATAAAGGCTAAGGACAAGAGGGAAGGGTTCTAGAGTGCTACAATGGCAGGGCCCTAGAATCAAAACCCTAGGGGAAAGAGGCTCACTCTGGTGTTGCTTAAGCAAGGCCTCGTGCTCTTTCCTCCTTCATTAGGTCAAACTTGGAAAAATGGCTAGCATAAAAGATAAGTTAAAACAAGAGGATGAGGTGAGGGAAAGCGTTGCAATGGCAAGGCTTTATCACCAAACCCTAGAAGATGGACGGCCCTAGGTGTAGATAACCTAGGCCTAGGACGTCACCTCCTTCTTAACCTTTGAAAATCACAACTAGCATAAGGAAAAAAGGTAAAGAGAGTGTAGAAAAGGATAGGCTCTTCCTTCCTTCTTCAATGGATGAATATTTCTCTCTAAGGGGACATGAAACAAGGAACTACTTGTGTGCTTGTTACCTAGGGTTTTAAAATCAGAAAATTTATAGTAAATGCAAGAATATAAACCTACAATCATTCAATTAAGAATTTTTGCAAGAAAACACTTACATATCATGATGAAAAATCATGTGCAAACCCTAGTTGTAAACCTTCCTTCAAGAGAAATTCCAAATATGTCAAGAGAATCCTTCCATCAACAATTGCGCCTCACTTTAAAAGACCAAATACCCAAACTAGGGCACAAAAATCAGACCTCACAAGAGAGTAAGTTGTGTGTTCTATTCAAATGAGAGAAAAACATCCTCAATATATAGTGTATCATGACCTATAATTAAAATTAGGTCATTAAAAATAGCCAACAAGGCTACAAACCAAAAATCATACTGTTTTCACATTAAATGTTTTCTAAAACCCTAAATGAGCAAAATATGAGACATCAAGCCCTCCTGAGGGAGACGTTAGGCCCTTTTGGGGCTAGTCCAGCATCCAGAAGTCAAACGCTAGCCCTTTCCGAGATCCTCCAAGTAGCCACACGTGCCAGTCGTCCTGTCAAACTGCCACACGCTCAAGGTGATGTCAAGGCCTCCTGGGTGATGTCTTGGTCATCAAAGGGAAATGCTCCATCTAAAAAAGGGTCAACCCCCTAGGGCTGGGCTCAGCCAAAGTGTCCTAGATGGAACATCCTTCTTATTTTCATGTGCAAGAGCTCAACCAATCATTTTCCTGTCTCTGCCCCTGATTGGGTCCCAACAACCATCTGAAGGGCTCTTCAGCCCCATGGAGGTCCGAACTAATCATCTCCATATGTGTATCGGTCTAACTGGTACCAGTCCGTCGGGCATGGTCCTGCACATCAAAAACTTCGCCCTCCATGGGCTCATTAGTTACAAGGATCATAGCAATGTCAATCATGTCTCATCATTAATGTTATCAAACATATGCATAAAACCCTAATATATCATTCAATAGCTCAAAGACATTACAGAGACCTACAATACAAAGCCGAAGAAAGAGACAAAACAACCTATTAGGATAGTATCCATAAGGAAAGGAAAGTCTCCAAGGGATTGTTATCTCACAGTTTGTAGTTTAGGTTTGAAGGCTAAATGATAGAGGTCAAACTGGTGAAATAGGAATCTTCCCCACCCAATGTCACCGCAATGGGGAGGTTCTTTCTGTTTAGGGAGGTTAGCCCAGGGGAGACATCCCCGACAACCTGGGGTTTTGAAGAGGCTAAGATATAAAGTCAAAGTTAAAGTTTCCCCCTCACAGGTTACCACCAAGATTAGAAGGTCCAGCTAATCAGCCAATAATGAAGTATAGTCCCAAACGAGAACACCTGCCTGGAACAAAGCAACAATAGAAAAATATATATGCAGGCTATATACAAAGGGTTAGTACTTCACATGACCATCTGATATAATTTAAGCAATGTAAGGAAATAGATATCAATGAGATCAACGTTTTGTCAATTATCTATGGAAAGAGCATTAATTCATCAATAACTATCAAGATGACAAAGCCAACAATGTATTCAATCAACACTTCAATCAATAAATGCTTTAGATCATCATTCAATTGCTTATAAAAGTCAAAATCTTGTTGCATAATAAATAACCAACTATGACGTCAGCCTTAGTTAGGGTTAGAGTTAGTTAGTTAGGGTTTCAAGACTTAGAATTTAGAGATTTGTTTTGAACACTAGGACTTCAACGTTGGAGGCTAAAGATTAGTGCCTTAGGGTATATCGAGTCAAACAAGAAGAGGGCACAAGGTTTTGAAAGGATGATGAATTAAAGACTAGAGGGAGGGGTTCTAAAGTGTTGCAAAGGCAGGGCCCTAGAATCAAAACCCTAGGGGGAAGAGGCTCACTCCGGTGTTGCTTAAGCAAGGCCTTGTGCTCTTTCCTCCTTCCTTAGGTCAACTTGGCAAAACGGCTAGCATCAATGATTAAATTTACTAAAGGATGAGGTGAGAGAAAGTGTTGTAAAGACAAGGTTTTCAAACCCTAGAAAGTGATGGCCCTAGGTGTAGATAACCTAGGCCTAGGACGTCACCCCCTTTTCAACCTATAAAATTAAATTCTAGCTTAAGGGAAAAAGCAAGATGAGTGTAGCAAAGGCTAGGCTCAATCCTTCTTCTTCAATGGCTGAAATATCTCTCTCTAAGGGGACATGTAACAAGGACCTACTTGTGTGCTTGTTACCTAGGGTTTCAAATCAGCAATTTAATAAGCAAATGCAAGAAATTAAACCTACAACCATTCAATTAAGAAGTTTTGCAAGAAAATCACTTACATATCACAAGAAATTAAACCTACAACCATTCAATTACAGTTTTGCAAGAAAATCACTTACATATCATGAAGAGAAGCATATGAAAACCCCAGCTTGTAAACCTTCCTGAGAGAAATGCCATAAGATGCCAAAAATCTCCTTCCAATAACAAGTGCCACTCAGAAAAGTTTTCAAAAAATACCCAATAAGGGCGTAAAAATTATACCTCACAAGTGTGAGTTGTTGCGTTATGTTCAAATGAGGGAAAAAATATCCTCAATATATACAATTCATGACCTTCTAATTAATTTTAGGTCATTAAAATAGCCTAGTGCATTACAAACCAAAAAATCATACTGCTTTACATTAAACTGCTACTTTAAAACCCTAAATAAGAAATAAGCAAGACGCCAAGCCCTTTGAGGGAGATGTTAGCCCTTTTAGGGCAAAATGCAGCACAAGATGACAAACGTTAACCCTCTCTGGGCCTCCAAACTCAGCCACACATGCCAAACTGCCCTGTTAAGCTGCCAAGCGTTGGAGGTGATGTCTAGGATCTTTGGAGGACGTCCTGGTCAACAGGGGGACACGTTCCACTTGCAGTGTGTCAACCCCCTAGGACTGGGCTTAGCCAAGGCGTATTGGATGAAAATGTTCTCCTTCTTCTCTTGTGCAAAGGCCCCACTAATCACTATCATGTCTCTTCCCCGATGGGGTCCCAACAACCATCTCGATGGGCCTCTTCATCCCCATGGAGGTTTGAACTAATTATCTCCCCATGTACCGGTCCACTTGGTAATTGTCCTGTTTGCATGGTCTTTGCTAGCAAAGACTTTTCCTCCATGGGCTCATTATCATGATCATGGCAATGTAACTCATGTTTCATCATTAAAGTTATCAAACATATGCATAAGAATCCCTGATAGATCATCCAATAGCTCAAAAATACTACAAAGGCCTACAATACATAGCTAAAGAAATAGACATAACAACCTATTGGGCTATCACCCATAAGAAAAGGAAATTTTCCAAAGGATATCATCCAAACCATATAATATGAGGTGGTGTGGTCTAAAGATTCCCAAACATAGCGAAAACCAGGGGTGGATATTATCAGTGGGTGCCTTTGTAGAAGGAGAGATGTACCCATCATGGATGCAAGTTTTTCCAATCCCTTTGCCTTTATTCTTATCTTATTTTGTTCTTTTCATTATTTTTACTTAAGATTCAATTATGGACACTACCTTGGTATTGCGACCAGAAATGACAAGTGTTACCTAAGGCATCCCTTCATGAATGATAAGGCTGGTCAGATGATACCCCCTTTCCTTGGCCATTATGAAAACCAAAGGTCACCGTCATGCTGGTGACCGATGATGCCACTGTCATACTTAATACACCCATGAACCTAATAGGGCTAAATTGCGTTGAGAGACCCCCATCCTCATGGATTAGGGTCTTGTTTGTTTTATTTTTGGTCCTCCTCTACTTGTCGAGGCTTTTTATTGCCTTCTCAGGATCCCCTGGGCGAAGCATACCTAGGTCTTATTTCCTATGGATTTTTATATTTTACCATCTTCTTTTACCTTCTGGCCTTGTTCTTCTTCCCACAAGATAATGGTGCAACCCCATAGACAGATCATCCTAATGTCTAAACTAGGGAACAAGGATGGAGTGAGATAAGGTGGGAAAGTGATAATAAGGATGGGAGCTGACTGATGGCTCTTCACAACTTCCAAGAAAAACTAAAACCTTTGGATACATGCTTATCAAGGAACTATATCAACTTCCAAACCATGTTCAAGGGTCCATGGGATCCAGGCAGTTGTTAGAAATAAAGGAAAAAGATGCATATATCTAAAGGTTATAATGATAAAAAATGACAATACACTATGATACCTCGACTAATTACCTCATGAAGAAAGAGCCTTCTCCTCGAGCACAAGACTGTAATCGACAGGATGGATAAGGTTGCCGCTGACAAGACATATATGATGGAAGAAGAAAGATGGGCCCTCTGTGGCCATGCTCAGGTCAATCTTGGTTTCTGCATCTATGTTTAGGGACTTGTGGGGTCCTAGACATGATCTCCTATCTATCCCCTAGAAATCGGGGATAATAGGAGGTCATCCAAGCCATGTAAAACAAGGTGATGTGGTCAAGGGATGTCTATACCTAGGGTAGAGTGAGAGCTAGAGCTGCATGGTTTTGATTTGTGGGTGCCTTTGTAGAAGCTGCTTAGTTAAAAATTGCCATGGATGCAAGTTTTTCCAAGCCCCTTTTTCCTTTTATTCTATCTATTTTTTATTTTCATTCTTTTTATCCAAGGACTAACTGAGGACACCTTGGTGTGATGACTAGAGCTAACAATGTTATCCACAAGTACTTTAACAGAAATGAAAAGGTCAGTTTCTATGATGAGACCAAGATTTCTGGCCATGCAACCAAAGGTCACCACCTTACGGATAACTAGATGTTGACAATGTCAATCGCTTAAGTATCCATGAACATAATAGGCTAGCCTGATGAGACCCCCTATCCTCGTGAATTAGGTCTTGTTTGTCATTTTTTTTTTTTTTTTTTTTTTTTTTTTTTTTTTTTTTTTTATTTTTTTCTTGGGGATCCTTGGGCGAAGAATCTATAGGTTTTATTTGTATGGATTTTATCTTTTACCTACTTTACCTTCGAGCCTTATTCCCTTCTTCGCATGAGATAAGGTGCAACCTCACAAACATGTCATCCTAATGTCTGGACTAGGGGATGGGGCAGATGAGTGGAAGATAGGAGAAAAGTGATATGATGGGAGTGGATGATGGTTTTTCATAAATCCTCTACTATGGAAAACCAAACCTATGGGTACAGGATTGCTAGTACCCTGTTAATCCCCCAACCATGGTCAAGTGGCCAATGTAAGATCCAAGCAATTGTCAAAAATAAAAGGAGTAATATTCATATATCTAGTTATTATAATGATAAAAATGACACATACCAGATACCCGGAACAATTACCTCATGAAGCAAGAGCCTTCTCCGACACAAGACCAGACCGATGGTGATTGATGTTGCTGCTACTGACAAGACAAACCTGATGAAAGAAGAAGAAATATGTAGTCTCCTGGGGCCATGCTCAAGTCAACTCTTCTCTTGGTACTCCATGTCTAGGGACTGTGGGCCTCGAGATGATCTCTTTAGTTATCCATAGGAAATGGGATAACATCCGCTCCAACTCGAGGGACATGTTCTCACCATAGAGCCGCGATGAGGACCTCATAACATATCTAGTATAACTGTAGGACCCGCTTAACTCGAAAAGATGCATCAGTAATAAAGGTGGGGTGGTATTGCCACCAAACAATATATATGTATGTATATAACTGAAATAAAACAATCAATATGCAAGTGAGGAAACAAACTATCATGAAATGCAAATGGTATAATACACCTAAAAATGCCTACCTACCTATACATACCTATGGAATCATGTCCTGTACCACCTTTGGTTGGGCTTGAGGAGGCTCTAATCTGTAATGGGCGATTCTTTCCTTCTAAAGTGGATAGATAGTAGGAGTTGTCAACTGATTCCATTCCAAATTTGAAAGGTCCAACCATGACTGCATGCTTCTTTACATTAGTTGGCTCTTTCCGAAAGTATCCCACATCCATGCCACATTCTCTCCTTATATTTTCCATTTTGCATTTTGTCATTCCCAACAACCCCGGGTGCATTGCATTGAGGAGGTGGTTGGGCTTCTTCAGAAGATCTCTTGCCGGACAAAATGGTGCACGCCATCCTCATTTTTCTTTTTTTAATATCTCTATTGTCCCAACTTCTTTGTTCTGAATTCATCTAGGAGTTGTTGCATTTTCTTTCTTGGGCCATCCGGACTGATCAAAGTCTTCTCCGCTGCAAAGGGCATGTCTTCCGGAGAATATTTTGAAGAGTTTGTATCATATCGCCCCGCTTTTATCATTTTTATGTGGATGAACAATATCTCGTGACATGGTCCCCAAAGTATTGGCACATTGAGTAGATGTCCCATCATTCCATCTTTCAAAGTTAATTGCAAAAAGGTGAGGTCCATATCTAAGGAACCGCCTATCATTGCGCCTAAACTTCCTAGATAACAACATTCCCATATCGCCCTGGGACATCAACCACTATAATGTCACTGTGGACTGTCTTCTCTGGATATTCCTTCATGCACTTCAACATTATTAACCACCCCATGTGTGGGTATTTCTTTAGACTCAAAACTACACATCTTTGTAAGGTCTAGTGACCTTTCTGCTTGATTTGTTGAATGATTTTAAGAGACATCATGTTAGCATCAACACCTGTATCTAACATGCAATTATTAAGATATTTGTTGCTCATTAAGAAGTCATGAAAAAGGGTGGTTACCACATCGGGACCCTTAAATGATCATCTTGCAACATAATAGGGGGTCCATAGGTTCATATGATCCCTGAAAAGAAAGTATCAAAGCCGCTCCTTGATAGATGGGATCTTGATTGTTTCCTTCAGGGGGAACATTCACATGCATCTTTGATAACGCCTCTTCAAATTCAAAGTTATGGTCAACCTTACCAGTCTTGGATGTCCTGGGAAGAAGCACCTCAAGAGGCGGGGTTTTGGCTGATCAACAGTAGGTTGTTTCGTGTTCTTCCTTCTGTATACCTGAAATTCCTGTTTCTTTATCTTTTCTCATGATTCTCGTCCAAAGAGCTTTTTACCGCCATCCTTGTTGTTATGGTTGCTTCCTTCACAACTTGTTGATGTTCTATACCTGTGATATTTATCTGAGGAAACCCATGAAGTGTACCTTATTGTTGACTTGTTGTTGGCTAGTTCTATAAGGGCATCTATGTTCTAATGTGTTCTTCTACTACACCTGTGCACCAAGGGTTTTCATCAACAACGCTTGTAGGGGCCAAGGTTTTTGGAACTTCTTGCTCATTATTTGGTTTGTAAAATTGGTTTCCTTTTTTGGAATTGTCCTTTGAACGGAGGCTTGGGTGCTTGGATCTCAGACTTTTCAAGTCTGACAATTATGTCATCATTTCTTCTTGATTTTCATGATGCCATCCATGGAGGCTTGTAATTTTTTCATACTGGTGTAAAGGTCAGATGTAGGCTCGGTATTGTGGACTATTTTAGGTTTATCATCTATCTTGACTCTTGGGGTGGAGAAGGGTTCAATTTTGGATGAAAGGAGGGTTCCTTCTATCTTGGTAGCGAGCTCCCAAATTCCCGAATGGACTGGGGGTTTTGTCTCTAAGAAGATACTCTAATTGGCCACTGAAATATCTACTATAAATGTGAACAAGATAAATAATTCTTCGAAAGTGGTGGCTTCTATGGAATTTTTGTAGCAAAGTTTCAATTTGGTGGCTAAATTCCAGGATAGACTCCATTTTCTTGCTATTTGGTGCTGCTGTCTACCTTTGTGGAGAAGCATGTTGGGTTCTTCTTTGATACTCCATCTTTGAGAAAGGCCTCTTCAAGTCCATCCATGGTTTTAATGCCTGCCAGAAGGCTCATGTACCAACGTCTTGAGGCATCATAAAGGGTAGTAGAAAACAACTTCATAACCAAATCTCAACATCGCCACTAATGGGGTGAAGCCGAAGAAATACCAAAGCTGCCTATATGTTCTTCGACACTGGTAGCATCAGTGCCTGTAAATTTAGGCAACCACTTTTCATACTGGGCAAAGATTTGTTTAGGGTGGCTGCATAGCTACTTCTGCGTCTAGCATCCCTAAAAAGATTGGATGACCATTGTCTTGATTGATAGTTAGTTCAGGTGCCATTCGAAAGCTAGACATGATTGTTAGGGGAAGTCTTTTTCCAAAAAGTGATTTGACAACTCACCTGTTGTCAAATCACATTTCGGGAAGAGGCTTCCTTCTGAAAGACAAGAAGGATTATTGAATCTCCTTTTAGTTTGTGGAGTCACCGATAGTTTTCTGAAACTACCAAAGAAAAAGGAAAAAACACCCTAGTGGAGCCGCCAAAAGTTTGTAAGAAAAGGTCTATGAGGCAAGGCCATCAAAAGGTTTCGCTTGAGGGAGATTGACCTGTTCCCCGGCCAATGGCCAAAATGTTATCACTGCTTGCAGCTAAGGTCAATGGCTAAGGGTAGAGGCCAAATCAAGGAACGCACTTCACCCAATGTCACCACAATGGGGAGATACTTTCTATTAAGGAGGTTAGTTTAGAGATGTCCCGAGTAACTCCGGGGTTTTAAGACGCAAGCATAAGGGTCAAAGGTATTCTCCCCTCACAAGTCACCGCCAAGAAGATAGTCCGGATAATCAACCAATAAAGAAGTGTATACCCAAAAGAGAACATTCACCGAACAAGTGACAATACAAAAGAATATATGGCTATAATTTAGTGGGTTAGTAGTTCATATAACTATATGACATCAATAAGTAAGCAATGTAAAACAACGCATATTAATGTGATCAACGTTTTGTCAATATAGCAAATGGAAAATATCAATTCATCAATAACTATTGAGATGATGAAGCCAACAATGTATCTAATCAATTATTTACTCAATAAATTCTTCCAACCATCATCTAATTTCTTATCAAAGATATATGTTGCGTCAAGATGGAATATCCAAGTATGATGTCAACCTAGTTAGGATTAGCTAGGTTTCAAATTTAAAAGTTTTGACAGGTTGTTTGAGCACTATCACTACAACAAGAGTAGAGTTAGATCAAGTACTAGGGGTAAATGGAGCCAATTAAGGAGAGGACGCAGGATTTGAAGGGATAAAGGCTAATGAAAAGAGGGAAGGGTTCTAGATTGCTGCAAAGTGTATGTATTCAGAATCAAAATCCTAGGTGAGAGAGGCTCACTCCATTGTTGCTTAAGCAAGGCCTTGTAGCTCTCTTTCCTCCTTTAGGTCAAACTTGGAAAACGGCCAAAGATAAAAGATAACTTAAAACAAGAGGATGAGGTGAGGAAAGTGTTGTAATGGCAAGGCTTTATCACCAAACCCTATAAGATGGATGGCCCTAGGTGTAGATAACTCAGGCCTAGGACGTGGACTCTTTCTTAACTTTGAAAATCTAACTAGCACAAGGGAAAAGGTAAAAGAGTGTAGCAAAGGCTCTTCTTCCTTCTTCAATGGTCAATATTTCTCTCTAAGGGGACATGAAACAAGGACTTACATGTGTGCTCGCTATCTAGGGTTTTAAAATAAAATTTATAGTAAATGCAAGAATATAAACCTACAACCATTCAATTACAAGTTTTGCAAGAAAACACTCTATATATCATGACAAAGAAAAAGAATGCAAACCCTAGTTGTAAACCTTCCTTTCAAGAGAATGCCAAATATGCCAAGAGAATCCTTCCATCAACAATTGTGCCCTCACTTAAAAAAAAAAAAACCAAATACTCCAAACTAGGTGAAAAATCGTGACCTCTACAAGAGAGTGAGTTGTGGTTCTATTCAAATGAGGAAAACATCTCAACATATATAGTGTATCATGACCTATAATTAAAATTAGGTCATTAAAATAATCGACAAGGCTACAAACTAAAAAATCATATTGTTTTCACATTAAATGTTTTCTAAAACCCTAAAATGAGCAAAATATGAGATGGCAAGCCCTCCTGAGGGAGACATTAAGCCCTTTTAGGGCCAGTGCAGCATCCAAAAACAAAACATTAGCCCTCCTTGAGCCTCTCCAAGATGCCACACGTTCCAAACTACCCCGTCCATATGCCAAAACGCTCATGAAGAAAAGATGACGTCATGAACCTCCTGGGTGACGTCCTAGTCATCAAAGGGAAATGCTCGATCTGAAAAGGGTCAACCCTAGGCTTGGGCTCAACCAAAGTGTCCTAGATGGAACGACCTTCTTCTTCTCATGTAAGATCTCAACCAATCATTGTTCTCCCCTCGATGGGGGTCCTAACCATCCTGGCGGGATCTTAAGCCCTATGAGGTTCCAAATAATCATCTCCCATGTGTATCGACTAACCGTACCTCAGCCCATCGGGCATGGTCCTTCATATCAAAAACTTCGGGCCCATGGGGTCATTAGTTACAGGGATCATAGAAATTTCAATCATGTCTCATCATTAATGTTATCAAACATATGCATAAAACCCCATATATCATTCAATAGCTCAAAGATGAGACATGAGACCTGCTGTTACAAAGTCAAGAAAGAGACAAAACACCCATTGAGCTAGTATCCATAAGGAAAGGAAAGTCTCCAATGGATATCATCCAAGCTACAAAAACAAGGTGATGTGTTCAAGGGATGTCTAGAACTAGGGGAGTGAGAGATAGAGATGCATGGTTTTACCTGTGGGTTCCTTTGTAGAAGGCGAAGTTGTAATTTTGTCATTGATGCAAGTTTTTCCAAGCCCCTTTGCTCCTTTTATTCTTATCTTTATTTTGTTCTTTCATTCTTTTTATCCAAGGACTAATCAGAGGAAATCCACCTTGGCTGCAGGACTGTGAGTCGACAGCAGTTACCCACAAGTACTTTCTATAGAAAATGATAAGGCCGGCTCGTGATGAGACCTCCTTCCCTCGGCCATGCAACCAAAGGCGGTCACTGCCCGCATGGTAACCAGACATTAGATAATGTCATACCGCTAAGTACCCATGAACATAATAGGCTGGCTCGTGATGAGACCCCCTATCCTCGTAATTAGGTCTTATTTTTTTATTTTTATTAGGTCCCTCTTGTTTCTTGATGAGAGGCCTTTTATTGCCTTCTCAGGGATCCCTGGGCGAAGCATCTCTAGGTTTTATTTTTATGGATTTTATCTTTTACCAGTTGTTTTTACCTTCTGGGCCTTTAGCCCCTTCTTCCCACGAGATAAGGTGCAACCCCACAAACAAATCAACCTAATTCCCAGACTAGGGGAATGGGGCAGATGAGTGGGAGATAGGATGAAAAATTGATAATATGATGGGAGCGAATGATGGCTCTTCAGAAATCCCCCGGGTGGCAAACCAAAACCTATGGGTACAAGCTTGTTAGGACACCCTGTCAATCCCCCCAACCATGGTCAAGTGGGTCAATGTAAGATCCAAGTAGTTGTCAGAAATAAAAGGAGTAAGATTCATATATCTAAAGGTTATAATGATAAAAAATGACACATACCATGATACCTGGACCAATTACCTCATGAAGCAAGAGTCTTCTCTGATACAAGACCAGGCCGATGGTGATGGAAGTTGTTGCTGCTGACAAGACAAGTCTGATGAAAGAGAAGAAAGATGGGCCCTCCAGGGCCATGCTTAGGTCAATCCTGCTCTCGGTACTCCATGTCTAGGACCTGTGGGCCTCGAGACATAATCTCCTAGTTATCCCTAGAAATCGGGGATAAAAAATACCATTAAGGAGAAATACTTTGCTAACTTTTCTAACTAATAAAGATAACTCTATATTTAGCAGGTCTATAGCTTTAAGCATATTCTAGGTTTCCATCTCCATTTCCCCCCCTAAGAGCCCCAGAAGGGTGTTTTGAGTGGTGTTCCCAACCTTTTATCTTGAGTATCAACAAGGAGAGCTTACTCAATGGTTTCTTGACCTTAGTTGGGTGTTTGCACAATATTCTTCCTCGAGGTGTTAGAGATCTTTAGACAACGTGGTGATGTTCTACATGATGTCAACATGGAGATGGTTTCTCGCTTGGAATACCATTTGGCATCCTAGAGGAGGACATTGGGCCCCAAACACCATGGGGTATCTCAAATGCTTGCATGGAGGCCTAGAGTTGTCTCGGGGATCCTAGGTTGTGACATTGTTTATGTAAAGGGAATGGACCTAGTGGAGTACATGGATTAGGAGGTTTATTAGAGTAATTGGAGGCTTGTAGGAGGAGCGTTGGACACACCTCATGGAGAACCCTTGCATTTTGAGCCTTGTTTGTAGACAACACCACCTTGGAGCTTGATATGTGTACCCTTGGATTTTAGCATCCCCCATGTGTGACCCTATTTTTAACTTTGTAGGTTGTTTGTAAGGGCATAGACCCACATATGTATTGTTGTCTTCCCTTACCTCTCATATATACAGTGAAAGGAGAGTCATTACACATTCATTCATTTTTGTTCACACTTGTGTTAGAGATGTGACTAGAGGAGCAATCTTGTCTTTCTCTCTCTCTTGGATCTTCTTTAGTAGTCTCTCTCTCTCTCTCTCTCTCTCTCTC
>SNQJ01S0204457.1:6734-23157 GCA_010110895.2 Picea sitchensis
AAAATATTGATCACACTACCAACCTTCCTAACCTCTTAACTCAACAAAAGTATGGTGATCTTGGAAAGCTTCTCTTAATGCTTTTCGAGCATAGAAACAAAATTCTAAAGAATCACAAGTAACCACTTACCCTCTTAAGGTCCGATAGACCAATTAGGTCTTAGTGGATGTTAATCATCATCATCATCAACAACAACAACAACACGAAGCTGGAAATCTTCAGCACAAGGCTGGCATCTCAACTATACTCCCCCTTTCGAGGGAGGTCCTTTCGGAATACACCAATATTGTCTCGAAAGTGATCAAAATTTACATGAGACAGAGGCTTGGTCAACACATATGAAACTTGTTCATCTGTGCCAACATAATGGAGCTTTATGGCTCCTCTCTGCACCATATCACGAATGTAATGATATCAGATTTCTATGTGTTTTGACTTGTCATGGAACACAGGGTTCTATGTCATTTTTATGCAGCTCTGGTTATCACATAGAATCAAAGTTGCTTCCATCTCTAGATCAAATAGAACTCTCAACAAATTCCAAAGCCATATGGATTCACAACTGGCGGAACATGCAACAATGTATTATGCTTCTGTCGTGCTGAGAGAAATACTTGATTTCTTTTTACTATGCCATGAGATCATGATTGACCCCATACTGAAACAACATCCCGAGGTGCTCTTTCTATCAGAGACACTTCCAGACCAATCTGAATTGGTATATCCACTTAGTCTAAAGTCATGATCTCCATTATAATTGAGACCAAAATCCAACATACCCTTAAGGTATCTCATCACATGTTTTGCAGCAAAATGATGAACATGTCTGGGTTCTACCAAAAATTGACTCAAGGTGTTCACAACAAAACATACATCTGGCCTAGTGCTCATTGGATACATCAATGATCCAATGATATGTTCATACAATGTAACATCAACCAACTCTGACGAAGTATCAAACATGAGCTTCAACTTTGTTTCCATGGGTGTATTCATGGATTTACACTCCAACATATCAAACCTCTTCAGTATTTCAACTGCATACTTCCCTTGTTTAAGGAAGATCTTCTCTGGCCTCTGCGAGAGCTCAAGACCTAAGAAATAGTTCATTAGGCCTAGGTCTTTCATATCAAATTCTGCAGTGAGATTCTTCTTACAATCAGTAATGAGATTTTCTTCTCCAACTATAAATAAGTCATCCACATACAACAACAATATAACAAGCTCATAATTCATAACCTTGAAGTATAGGTTAGAATCAAATTTACTCTTGGTAAATCCCAAGCTCGTTAGGAAACTGTCAATTCTTCCATACCAAGCTCTAGGAGCTTGTTTCAATCCGTACAGAGCCTTCTTCAATCTATAGACATGTGTCTTTCTATCTTCAACCTCAAACCCTTGAGGTTGTTCTATATACACTTCCTCTTCAATGACACCATTTAAGAAAGGTGTTTTTACGTCCATCTAGTGTAACTTCCACTTCATCTTAGCTGCAAGGGCTATGATGGTTCTGATTGAAGTGTATCTGGCTATAGGAGAAAATGTCTCTTCATGTTCAATGTCTTCCTTTTGATAAAATCCACGAGCTACAAATCTTTCTTTGTATTTCTCAATACTTCCATCAATAGCATGTTTTATCTTGTATAGCCATTTGGAAGATACCACATCCTTGCTCTTCAGTCTGGGAACTATTTCCCACACATCATTATTTATAATGGATTGGCATTCTTCTATCATGGCATCTACCCATTCTTTCTTCTGTATGGCTTATTCAGAGCAAGTAGGCTCCTTCTCTAATAGATCACACATAAAAGCCATGTAACTGGAGACTGGCTTGGTTTTCTTGACTTGTCCCATGGTTCCTTTGGGGGAACCATATTTCTCTTCATCTTGAATAATTTCCCTTGCTCGGGATGGCTTTCTCTTGTGAGAGATCGTCATCTAGGGAGGTTCTTGATATTCTATTATGTCATGATATTTTGGAATCTCCTCATCAAGGGAGGTTATGACTCCCCTCACTGGTTCTACAAATCTGGGAGCTACAAGTTCTTCTTCATATACTTCTTCTAGCTAGCATTTTCTTGATTTCTCGAGTGTTTCATCTTCATCAAAGGTTACATCTCTGTTGATATCAATATGATGGTAACCTGGTATATAAATTTTTAATTCCTTTGAGACCTCACAGTATCCAACAAATATTCCCTTCTTTCCTGAAGGGTCCATCTTGGTTCTCTTCTCTTTAAGAATGTGTACAAATACTGGACAACCAAATATCTTGAGATGTCTTACTTCTGACTTCTTTCTAGAGAACATCTATTCAGAGGTTTTGAACCCAATATCACTATGGGATAATCTATTATGCACATATATTGTTGTTCTTCCTGCTTATACCCATAAGTGCATTGGAATATCTTGATCATGGATCATAGTCTTCACTGCTTCCATTATAGTTATGTTCTTTCTTTCTGCTACACCATTTTGTTGAGCATTGTAGGGAGTGGTGAGCTCCCTATTGATCCTGACATCTTTACAAAAGTTTAAAAACTATTTTGAGGTGTATTCTCCTCCATTATCTGACCTGAGTGTCTTGATCTTTCTTTTAGAGAGATTTTCTATCAGGACTTTGAATTCCTTGAATTTTCCCAACACTTCATATTTTGACTTTAAGAAGTACACCCAAGTCTTGTGAGAATAGCCATCAATAAATGATACATAGTATACATACCCACTAATGGGGTTTGATGTAATTGGTCCACATGCATATGAGTGGATGAGCTCTAAGACTCCTTCTTATTTACTTTTGCTCTTCAGAAAAGGGTTCGTCATGATGTTTTTTCCTTGTGCACATCCATTGTAAACACCTTCATGGTTGTTGGGGCTCAGAAATGTCATATTTTCATCCACCTTTCCCTTCATCATTCTTCACATTTCATCGCCTCATTAACATTTCATGATATCATTTTCATAAATATACTTGGGTTTCACCTTATTATTCTCCACTTTATTCATTTTAGTATTTAAAAGGAATTTTTGATTAAATATTAGAAAATTGGCATGTCTTCATATATATCTCAAAAATGTGTGAGCTTTGTAATGTGTAGGAATATGTGAAGGATTAAATCAAAAAGATTTATCGAATACTTCCTCCACCATTTCAAGATTTGAGGAGATAATTCAAGCCTATTCCAAGGAGAAGATCATGGAGATTTGGTTGGCATATCTTATCCAAGATATATGAGAGATATGTGTGAGGATTTGAAGGGATTATATTTTGTAATAATGGGAAATTGGTTGAGAGAAAAGTGGATCTGTAATTATGAGATGGTTATCTTATCTTCAAGGCTCTCGTGTATAAAAGAGAGTACTCTCTCTTCATGAGGGGGTAGTAATCATTTAGTGAGTAGTAGACATAGAGTAATTAGGATGAGAAAGATATTACTCATTAGGATTTGAAAGAAAGGGATTCTTAGCTTTGATTCATAGTTTTGGTTTTCATGCTTTCATTATTATGTTATGAAGATTGATTTGATTATTGTAATGTAAGATTGCTTCATTGGAGTGAGCTCACATATGTTGTTGTGTCATTCAAAATCTTCACATGTTGTATTTGATTTTCCTTCATGTAGTTCTCCATTCCTAGATTAATTTCATTTACGCAATTTCATTTCAGTCATAGGTTGTAGAAATTCAATTCCAAGTCGTGTGTTTCAATTTCCTGCATTAGATTAATGATTCAATTTTCGTTGTAGCTTAAACATTACATTAGATTAGTCTCGCTTCAATCATGCATATACTTTGTGTGTACTTCGTAAGTTTACGAACCTCGGATTGAAAAATTAGATAGTTGGGCAAGTACTACAATGCAATTAATTCAACATTAGTTTGGCCCAATGTAACAACTGTCGTTCCCTTGTTATGATTGTTGTTCCCTTTACAAGAAGTGGCATTCATTTGAATAGAAAAACTATCATTCCCTTTATCATTGTTGTTCCTTTACAGGTGTTGCATATCTGTAGGATGAGGCATTGAAAACAGAAGGTAAGAACCTATGTAGGCAACAAATAAAATTCTTGTGCCAGCGCCTACCTTCGGCTGATGCATAGAGATTGGTTTTAGGACATCTTTAGAACCCAACATTTTGGCGTCGTTGTTGGGGAAGCACGATGTATTGAGGTATTAGTTTATTTTTCATTTCAATTCATGCAAGTGTGATCTAGATGTGTTGGTAAGGGGTCATAGAAGCTACTTGAATGGATACTCCTCATGTTCTCCCTGCCAACTAGGTAAAAGTAATTTCAATTTCAGCAACATTTAAATTTCCGTAAGAGTAGTTTCAATTTCTGCAAGAGTAATTTTGATTCCTGTAAATTTCAATTTATGCAAGAGTGTTTAATCTATGCAAGTGTGATCTACATGTGTTGGTTATAAGGGTCATAGAAGCTACTTCAGTGGAGACTCCTTACTGTCTCTGCCAACTATCAAGAGCATTTAATTTTCACAACTATGAAGAGTAATTGTTTTATGTTTCAGTAAGAGTGATTTTATTTAAGTTTTTTATTTTAGATTTCAGTTTTGGGTGTTCTAAGAATCTCTCTAACAAGATGGTTTAACAATGAATTTAAGCTTGGAACAACTCACTCGGATCCTAGCAAAAGTTGGGGTCTCCTCTTCTTTGGAAGAGGAGATCTTGATAGCAACCGAAAGCTTATTTACTCCTCCTGAGGCGAACGAAGAATCCACATACGAATAATCTTGCATATTTAATGAAGAACCATTAGGTGAGCAGGAGGTCGAGGAGGATAGCAAGGATCTGCAGCATGATCTGAGCAAGACAAATTGTGCCTATGAAAGCCTGATCGAACGATGGTTTCAAGAGAGCACTAGGTTAGTTCCGTTTAGTTTTTCTTTTTATTTTCTTAATTTACAGTTTCAACCGCTAATTTCTCACGTTCATACATATTTCCAATTTTCATTTGCGAAATTGAAAGATAACATATTCTTATTGCTATTGTGTGTATGGCTACATTGGTTATTTGACTACACATAACTAATATTTCATTTTTAATTAGTTTAGTGTAGGTAGGAGTTTTTTTTAAGTTTTTTATTTTTTATTTATTAGAATAAGTATGCTCTCCTTCGTGCTTCGTGCGATCGTGAGGATCAGAAAGTAGGATGATTGATTTAAGGAAGATTAATTGATTGATGTTACAAGGGAAAAACTCTCTATGGCCAAGGGTAAACCACAACAGACAAGTATGACTGCAGAAATCAACTCAATTCCAACATGTGTTATATAAACTAATGTGCAATATGAGGAAGAAGCCTACCTCGATCTAATCGTTTGATGTTGTTCCACCATTGAGCACTTTGACCCAAAGCCTTATACCTACAATAAGTTCTCAATGAACAAGCGATGCAAGTATATAGTGACAATACATAAAATGAGTTAGCACATCAGATAGCACAATCCATTAATAAACATTACAAACATGCCCATGGATAATAATCATATATTTGCAAGATGTCGATAGGACGGGAAAGGAGTATTTCAATTAATAATTGATCCACAAAAGTATCAACATTATAGACTTTCGTATCAGCATGGTTTGAAACCAAGAAACCAAGTTCCTTCCAACTGGGTATCCACCACTTCAATCCTTCACCAACGGCAAGCTCATAGCAAAGAGATAAAGAGATTCTCTTGACAATAAGGGAAGAGCTTGAGGGTTGAACATTGTGTTCAGACTTGAGGGACAAAGGGATGTAGACTCAATATGAAATAATTTCTCCAGAGTAACTTTACTCTCAAAGGTGAATGCTTTCTCTCCCTTTTTCCATAGCTCGAAATTGTGCTCTTATAGCCTCCAGAATGCAACTGAAGGGCCGAGTCAGAACATTTCCAGTATATGGAAGGCCAAAGATCAAAGATCTTCTGTCGTGACATGGAAACCTAACCTCTTTTGTATTTTCTGGCATAAATCCCGATATACACGAGCTGTAGTGGAGCATCAAGCGTATACGCATCTTGCAAAGCAGTTAGGGAGCGTATATGTGGAAAATATATATTTTTGGCTCTGGATTTATCAAAAAGGGGTTTGATAAGTCTGCATAGGGAAAATGGAAAAAGTCCCTTTGTGCAAGATAGCAATGGTGAGGAAAATCTTGCTATAACAGATGCCCTCTAATGTGTGAGATCAGAGGATTATATGTGATGGCCGAAATACATTATAAATAACCCAGAAGTGGAGTGGTGGAGAACCAGCTAAATGAACTCAATTTCTCATTACATTATGTACTGACTTTGCATACATGGCTCCCAAAAATACAATCCAGATCCATGTGGAAAATATACCAACAAGTGTTCATGGTTATGAGTAGGAAAATATAAATGTGGTTACATGCTAATAGTTTTCATAGTCACGAACAAGGCCTAGTGAAACCAGTCTCAAAATCAATCTAAAGATATATGTATACCAAGGAGTACAATCTAATATCCCATGATCACTGAAGTCAAATAGGTACTAGCTCGATGAAATGGAAGCAACAGCTAAGGAAAGTTGTGTCTTCAAAATGATGTCTTCAAGTCTTCAATACAATCCGCCAATGGTGCAAGTCTACATCATGTGAATAAATGACTTGAGGTTGAACACGATGAGACATCGTTTGATTACCGGTCATTGAGGTATACCGTTAACAAATGTGAGACAGCCTACCAATGATGAAAGTAGGTATCAAGGCACCGAGTACATCTATAAAAATGTGAATAAAGGAGCTGGTGTCGAACATTTGAGAGATCCATTGATCAGGAGACATTTATGTATTCTCATCTGTCAATGGCGAGAGAGATTGCCACTAATGACTGCAAACTGCAAGGTACTCAAAACTCTAAGTCCCATATCCAGAATACATGATTTGAAGTCGATGGAAAGAGACCCACTGAAAGGAGATCATTAAGGAATATCTCATCAGTCAACATGAGAAGCAAAGCAGGAGCTTCATGATTTGGTGGAGATCGGATGAAGAACATGTTCACGAACCAACGACCCTGTGCGACTTTGATCAGGGGATCAAATTTTGCTCAAAAATTCAAATTTCTCGGAATCACTTCAAATCGAACGAGAGCGTAGGTATCGTCGTTGTGAACCCAACGCATCTCATTTTGTCTCAAACGGACGTTGGGAGCGAGAGATATTGCGATTTGTTCAAATCGTCAAACAAGCAAAAAAAAGGGAGGCTGACTGTGCAATTCGTACAGTCCGTACAGGATAACGTGGTAGAGACCGTATGACCATACATTGATGTGGCATGTGATGATGTGGCCATTTTTGATTGGTAGATGTGGTCGAATTAGGCTGACACGTGGCATCATTTTTGGTCAATGGTATGGTGCCACGTGGCCCAGTCATGGGCTGCCACGTGGCACCTCGGTATTGGCTATTGGTTGTTGTTTAAAATTGTATGGGGTCTATGGGGGTCGAACCTCGGACCTCCCCTTTGGCTCCTCACTTTGGTAGAGTGTGGGCTACCACTAGCCCACACGTTGTTACTTATAAACTATATGCAATGCAAATTATTTGAATTCAATTTATGTGATAGTCGGCGCGGGGGTCCAGGTTGGGGCTTAGCCCCAGCCCCCGGTCACATTCACATTGCATTCGACCATACCCTCCAATAAATGGCGCGGGATTTTTAAATGTGTATCCCGTGGTTTCTTTTGTTACACCATGTGACTTCAACCTTAGCGCAGGGGTTGGAAAACGGAGCCCTTTTTACATTTGCGCGAGGTCATATGACCCTCATGTGCCCGAGAGCTAAGCGGTTAGGGGATGGTGCGCCCATAACCGTCCTACAGTTCACACCATTTCCACGGTTGTGTTTGGTGCCGGGTTTTTACACTTTAAATAGCGTGTGTGCTAGGTTGCATGAACAAGGGTTCGATTTGTAGATGCAGAGACAACAAGCTTGAAGGGGAGACTTCCAAGAAGCCTAACTTCTTTGTTTTTTGGCCAAACGAGGTGCCGAAAAAGCCCAGCTAGGGGTTTTTGGATGCTCTGAAGTCATTGGAGTAGTCTGTTGGTCAATTTGAGCATTGTAAAGCACATTTTTTAGCACTTTGAGCAATTAATAATAATGATCCATTAGAAGTTGGACGAGGAGATGTAGCCCAAGAGAGGGGTGAACTCCTTTATCATTTGTTATGTTTATGTGCTTATGTTCATTGATTATGCTGTTGTTTATATGCATCTTAAATGAGTAAATCATTTTTATATTGTGTTGCAAAGTTGATCCATTTGCTTTTAACACATAAACTTTACTTGCAAATATTTTCAAGATTACAAGTCTTCTTCATTTTTAGATCAGTCTTTCACGTGTGCCAAATGAAAGTAGTTCACTAAAAAGACTCCCTGAATAGCAGTTAGTGATAAAAACTGCTGACAAAGGCAAGGAAACTACCAATAAGGCTAATGGAATCCAAGACACTGCACGAATCCCAAAGTGTGAATAGATGTCTTACCGTCGAACACAAGGGAAACCACCCAGTCAACAACCCATGATGAAATGTCGATTGTTGGGTTCAAGGTGACCTACCAATGATGAAAGTAGGGCTAGGGTGCATCATAAGACCAAAGTATCATGTGATTCTGAGACAAACTGAGGGTATGGCCGACATGCGAAGTCAATATTTCTGAGGAGTGGCCTACACAGGTTGATAGACTTACTTTGAACAAGAGCATGAAACATACAGTGGACTTTGGAAACATAGACTTAATGATTTGACAATTAGATGCAGGAGGCATCCATAATGTTCTCTATAGTGGTTGGAAGATTAACCAGTCGGTAGAGAAAATTCAGTAACGAGATCAACTTCCTAAGGCCATGCTAAACCCAAAATTATGATGACGCAAGGACTCAATAACTTTGTGATATGTTCAAAGGCGACACGATTGCTGCCAATTACAATATAGTATTCCCTTCCCACCCGTATTCTTTTATTTTTTCATAACAATTGAATGCTATGATACAGAGGAGGGAATGAGTGTCACAAGTAAGAAAAACTAGTTCCAGCAGTGGAACGTACCTATGCTTAATGCAATGAAATGCATGTGAGAGATGGACACTCGGGGTGATGTTCCCTCCAAGGTATAGGGTGTCAAATTGCGAAGGATAAGAACAAGGCTCTGCTTGGTTGAGGATGCAAACTGCTTGGGTCATGGTTCATAACAAAAAGCGAGAACCAATTAAAGGCTCAATACTGCAAGCAAGGGCATGAGATGCAATCACAATTTAACGCCAAAAAATGTCATTTTTTATATCTTGTAGTCTATTTGGTGTGAAAAAAGGGGTAAACTTGTGCCAAATAGACGTCTTTTCAAATCCAATTTACGAGTGTGAAGAAGACAAGTTCACTCGACGATCTTTTCCATTTTTGATAGCGAGTCGGAAAAGAGCTTAACTAAGACTCATGGTCTTTTAAATCCAATTTTAACTAGTGTGAAAGAGACAAATCACTCATCGATATTTTCAATTTTTAATAACAAGTCAGAAAAGAGCTTAACTAAGACTCATGTTCTGGGATTTCATGGGTAATAAGGCCGCGTGTACATGAATGAGAAATGAGGCTCATTGTAAAGTCATGTGTCGAATTCTAATGGACTCTCGGTCCTAAGGAAAATCTCAGCATGGGCACCAAATGACAAAGAGGTTCTAACTAGGGTACCCATGTTTGGTAAGTCTCTACCGTTTATTAACGATGCTATGATAGCATATGGAGGTTAATGCATCACAATAAATGGGTTTGTACCTAAGGCGTAAAAAGTGGTAATTGAAGGATAATGCAAAACTGCACGATGTAGTGAATACCTATCCTATATGCTAGGTTATGAATATACCTGCCTGAGGATACGAACGATCAACCATGACATTGAAATATGTAAGAAAATTGAGTCGAAACTACAAAAACCATCTTAAAACCATTTTTGAATTAGTCCATTAGACAAAATAATAGCATAAAACTATATCGAATGGGTAAAAATGCTTTATAAATAGTAATAAAATCACAATTTATTATGTCATTTTCATTTTCACCCAAAATTGTACAATTTGGACTAACATACCTTCGGAATTCAAACAGTGATCACGGGAGCAGTAGGCAACAGAATTGCAAGCCATCTAGTCCAAGTAACTCTTCATCCCATCCTCTTCAAATTCCATGGTTTACAATTTTTAATTGGGCTCCATTTTTTTAGTTTTTAACGGCGCAAATTGTGTTTTTTGGTATACGTGGGTTTCTACTAATATGTCGTGTATACAACCAGATATACGCCTCTATGTGAACTACAAGGGGCATATATTAGGCCCTAACCGCGACTGCTTCTGGATAAACCGCGTATACGTGCACAAAATGGCAAAAAAATAGTTTTTAACTCAAAAATTGATTTGGTTTTTGCAGGATGGTGTTGGAGTGGAGGAAGAGAGAGCATGAGGAGGTAGATGCAGTAGTGGAAAGGGATCTGGTGGCTCAAATAGCATTAAAAATATGTGGTCTATACAAGTTTTGGGCTCTCAAAGGAATGAGGGCCCAAGTGCGGTTATTGGAAATGATGGTGGGCTATTGGGATCTAGATAGCGAGAGCTTTATCCTTGATGGGAAACCATTGAGGATCGAAGTAGAGGACATCTACTTCTTGACAGGACTTTCATGCTGAGGAGAGGTCATAGACCTTTAGTCACATGGGGTCAGAAGTAGGATGAAGGTCGAAGAATACATCGAGGCCCACTGTGTTACAAGAACTCCCGTGGTGGGAAGTCAAACCCTATCCGAGCTATAGGTAACCTTAGCCTGAAGATTATTGTGCTCGTGCTTACCAGGATTATAGGTTCATCCTTGCTTCATCAAGCATCGAGACCTCTTATGTTTTATGCATTGGAGTGTGCGAGACCTACCGTGTACGATTGGTGTACCTCACTGTTGACCAATATGAAAGGTCATTTGACAGATTGCAAGAAAGGGGCAAAGAGAAACTTTGGGTTTGCCTCTATCCTTTGTAGCTTCTTTTTCGAGTGGATCCCAAGCCTGGGACCTAGAGTGGAGATCATTCCTAGAGGGCCATGTGGTCCAGCTATGACGCGATGGGTCGAGGTCATGAGATGACAGGGGGGAGGTAGGGTGGTGACACCCTACAACGATGATTTTTTCTTCTGGTGGGGGAGACAAATCATAGCTCTGGATGACTATCCCTATGCAGGAATTGATTTCAGAGGTGATCCTGATATTCTTCTTCCACCAAGAGCGGCCTATGGTGCCATAGGTAAATAATGTTTTTTTATATATTTCATTTTTGTATTTTTGTATTTTAAAAGAACAAAAGTATTTTTTGGATGGTGTTTTTAAATATTATCTCAATACTTGTGTGGTTGCAGACGTGGGTCCGCAATGACCAGAGAGATTCCTATGACACAGGCGGAGGCACTGGGAAGATGAGGCAGTGGGAGGAGAGGCGGAGAGAGTCCTTCAGAACATGCAGGGAAACCTGTCGCGTTTGACGCAAAGGATTCCTATGGTTCAGGTGGAGGATCTACCTGAAGCCATGCAGAGACAGGTTGTCGGTGTCCCTAGAGCATGGGTATGACTCTTATGGAGTCTTGCCAACACCGTGGTTTGCTATCATGAGACTCATTCGATGCCACAGGCGTAGATATCATAGGACATGTATATCGGTTGTATATGTATTTTTGAGGGGTTTAACCCCAATTTTGTAATATAAAACACCATATTTTTTGGAAATATATAAAAAAAGGGATCTTCGGCTATACTTATATCTTACAATGTGTACATTGATTTAATGGTCTTCTTTTCTTTATAAATGTGATAAATGCCAATCCAAAACGTAATTAGCGTAGGCATCGTATACATGATTAGAACTTCTAGGAATGTGAAAATATGTAATAAAATCAAAATGTCATTCTAAAAGACGTACCCGTAGGAATCGACGGAGTAACATCAGATCACACACATGGTAATAATCGTTTAACTGATGTACGAATAACTGAGAATCCATCCGCACCTCTATAGAGAGAATACTATGTGAGATAAGATCGTGCAATAATTCTATAACGGCACTATATTCGACCACATTATTCATGGATGGCCCTAGGCATACACCACCTAAAGACACCAACAGACCCTCGGACAAGTAAATCACCCAAGCGGTGGAAGCTAAGTTTCATGTATGATGACTGGCACCGTCTATGAATCCTACGTAGGCCAAAGATTCCATTGACATTTGCCAACAAAAGGGAAAAATCGATAAGAAATCCAAAGACAAAAAAGGGGAAAAGGTGTATATACACTAAATTTACATTAGTATACAAAGGGTTTCGCCCAAGCCTAGGGCTCAAGTGTAGTACCATTTTAAGTAGAGCCCATTTCTCGGCTCAGCCAATTTATTCCCTTCATAATCTTCTAACTCGTAGGCTCCTTTTTCTAGAACACGTCGCACAATATAAGGACCATGCCACATGGGTTTAAACTTGCCTGCCCCTAGCGGTTCTTTGTCTTGGTCATACAAGAGGACCAAGTCACCCTCAGCATACAACCAGGGACAAACAGACTTATCGTATTGAACCTTGACACGTTTCTTATTTTCCTTGATAGCCGTAAAGGTGTCTCAACGTTGCTTATCAATACTCTCTAGGTTAACAAGGCATTGCTCTAAATCCGAAGTGTCAGGTAGGAGCTCAACTGCTAATTTGAGAGAAGGGATTTCGCATTCAACGAGAAGTATCGACTCCACACCGTGTACTAACTGAAAAGGAGAAAAACCAGTGGTAGTCTTAATCGAGGTTCGGTATGCCCAAAGTGTGGGATATAACATGGTGTGCCAGTTGGAGTTACTCCGATTGACAGTTTTTTGCAAAATGGTCTTGAGAGACTTATTGATGGCCTCTACTTGCCCATTTTCCTGGGGGTAGTAAGGAGACAAGTGATCATGTTTAAACCCCAGCTTAGATTCTAGTTCTATCATCATCTCATTCTGAAAATGACTTCCATGATCAGTGACAATCTCACTCGGGATACCGAACCGAGCGATAATTGGTTGAATACGAAAAAAGTCGCATTATTCCCATCGGATTTCATGGTAGGCATGGCTTCGACCCACTTGGTAAAGTAGTTGACATCCACGATAATGTGTTGATGCCCCCCAGTCGAAGTTGGGTTGCAATCAACGAAATCTATTCCCCACTTAGTGAAGGGACCGATGATAATGACCAAGTGGAGAGGGGCTGGGTGCGACCACATTTTTTGAGTGAACACCTGGCAGTGGTGACACTTCTTAACCGCTTCAATACAATCTTTAAAGATGGTGGGCCGGAAGTAACCGACTCACAAGATTTTTTAGGTTGTCGCAAGCCTGGATAGATGACCGCCATAAGCCCCTTTGTGGCAATCATTAAGGACTAAATCGGCTTCTTTGTGAGTTAATAAATGACGTAATATTCTATCTATTCCTCGACAATACAAAGTGTTGCCGACGATTGTATACTTTTTTGCTTGGTATCAAACACGTCGTCGATCATCTCGCGAGAGATGCTTAGTGAACTTCAAGGTTTGAAGGTATAAAAAAATATCTCCATACCAGGGGTCAGATGATGAAAAAAGGAAAATGTGTTCATCTGCGAATGAATCGACATGAATAAAATCTTCGTCTAACCATGGGAAAGCGGATATTAACTCTGCAAAAACTAGTGATTTCTTGGACTTGGACGAAGCAAAGTCGAGATCAAATTCTTGTAGGATGACAATCCATTTATTATATTTTCTACCTATGATATGTCTAGTGAGGACGTATTGAAATGGATTAACATTGGCAACCATAGTAGTTTTGCGAAGCAATATATAGTGTCGTAAACGTTGGACTGCGTGGACGGCAACCAAAGCTATCTTTTCAATGTGTGAGTAATTTCGTTTAGGACCGGATAAATTTCAACTGAGATAGTAGATGACATGCTCGTGAAGCTCATCGTCCTCCTAAACTAGAACCATACCAATGGTCTCTTCAAATGCGGCGATATACAACAAGTAATCTCTACTGTAAACAAGAGATTTCAGCAGAGGGGCCAATACCAACGATTTCTTTAAAGCGTCAAAATACTCTTGGGATCGCTCATCCCAGATAAACGGGGTGTCTTTATTCAATAGGTGCATGAAACCCTTAGTGATATTGGAATAATTCACGATAAATCGACGCAAAAAGTTAGCTTTCCCCTGTAAACCTTGAAGCTGTCTAATTGTGCGCAGGGGAGGCAACTGAAGAATTGCCTCAACCTTAAGTGGATCTACCATGATCCCTATCTCGGAGACTAAGAATCCTAAGAGACGGCCAGATCTAATGCAAAAGATGCATTTATGAGGGTTGAGTCGGATTCTATAGTAGTGGCATCTTTCAAAAATAAGTCAAAGGTGCGTAGCGTGATCCATTCTCTTGCGAGAGTGAGCAGCAAGATCATCGAGGTAAGCTTTGACTATGTGTTTGAGATCATGAAAAGTGAAAGTCATGGCTCATTGGAAGGTCGTTCTGGCATTTTTCAGGCCAAAAGGAATTTTTTGATATGAAAACGTGCCCCAAGGACATATGAATGTCGTCTTATGTTGGTCTTTGGGTTTGATTTTTATTTGGTTATAGCCTGAAAATCTGTCCATAAAAGAAAATATTTTGCTTCCCACACACTCATCGAGAATCTGATCAATGAATGGTATGGGGAAGTTATCTTTAGTACAGGCCTTGTTCAGGTCATGAAAGTCCATACACACGCAGATGGTTCCTTTATTTTTATTCACAGGAACAGGGTTGGATACCCATTCGGTCAAGGGAACCAGGTAGATAAAGTCGGCATTAAGTAGCTTCTCTACCTCTGCCTTAATAGAGGGAGACTTCCTAGGATTAAAAGCTCTAAGACGTTGTCGAACAAGTTTAGCATTTGGGTAAGTCCTAATCTCATGTTCGACAATATGGGGGTCGATCCCTGGCATCTCTTCATATGACCAAGCGAATACATCTTGAAATTCTTTGAAGAGGTTGTTGTAGATCAAAGTCTCCTCTGGCGAACAATCTGCACCTATATTTACATTTTCAATCTTGCCAGGGGTACGAGAGATATCGATTTGGATGGTGGGAAAAATACTCACCATATTCCCTTCGATGTAAATGTCATGTGTATCAATTGGAACTACGGTGTGACCCACTATCTCACTCAAGGTAGATCTAAAATCATCTTGCTCAATTTTTTCAAGACTTGGGAGAAAATAAGACTGATGATGCATATCATCCCAAGGTCTCTTGAAAAAATTCATGGATTCAAGGATGGCTTCATCCGAAGGAAGAGTCTCATCCAAGAAGTCACGTGAACAAGATAATGAAGTGGCCCACACGAGCCTGGGAACTGGATCTTCCTCGACCATCTGTGACGAAACTGGATCGAGGTCGGCAGAAGAGTCAAGGATAGCTTGATAGGAAATATCTACTACCGATAGTGGCATAGCCATGCCAGCATGTGACTAACCTTCAATCGATAAAGTTGGAGAAGGTAGGGTCCAAGGGTCACTGAAATAGGAAGTGCGGAAAGGGATGGACCTCTCTACTTAAGCGGGCGTACTGGACATGCCGTAAATGTGGTGAATCGACGCCGAGAAGTCAAAAGTACCCATGAGGGAAGAATATATTCTGACACCGATATTCTCAGTTGTCGGCTGAGAATTTTCGACCACAAGGATCGACGATCCAACAAATGCATTCAGACTAGAGTACGCAAAGGATAACTGATCGATTTTCACAATCTTCCCTTGATGAGGAAAACAAAGAGTGCGGAAAATGGACGATATGATGGCGACCATAGCATAAGTCCAATTGCGACCTAGTAACAATTTATAATCGAGAGGTGCATCAACTACCTCTACTTCAACTTCTACCGTCTTCCCACCTAACTATACCGGAAAGGTGGGGAGGATACCATGAGGGCGGAAGGAATGACCGTTGAATGCATTCAACATGGTCAATGACTTTGAAAGGGTTGCAGAACTGATAGCTTTCTAACATTCTAAGGACATTACGCAAGTGGCAGCACCTTCATCAACGACCACTCATTTGATGGTATATTTAGAGTACCCCACGTGGATTTGGAAAGCCACATGGTAAGGTAAGCGAGGCTTCACGTCCAGGACATCAAACTTGTTAATGTTTATGCCATTATTATAGTTCTTTTCATTTCATAAGATAAGAACATAATAAGAACAAGATCACTAAGAAATACACATCCACAAGAGACACAACATTTATCCTGGGAAACCCTCTGGGGGAAGAAAACCCAGCAAAAACTTCCTTATCATAAATAGCTTATACAATGTTCAAGAGATAACTCAACCAA
>SNQJ01S0204459.1:3861-20429 GCA_010110895.2 Picea sitchensis
GAGTCTCACAAGAACAACCATACCCTTCTAGGAGGCCTTGGAGAGCACAAAACCCCAATGCATTTTATGACCCTAATACAAAATATCAACAACAACAATGGGGTCCTCCTCCAATGCCCTATTACCAATGGACACCTCAGCAAGCTCAAACTCAACTTTGGCAACAAGGTTGGAGGGGGCTTGTGTATGGGAATCCCTCTTACCCGACATATCCACAGTATCCTGCAAACATTTCCCAATTACTACTTGGATTTAACCCACCTAGGATACAAGCTTTACTTCCACCTCCTATACAACAACAAATCACAACACTCTTGAAACCTAACCAACAACAGCAAGCACCTATAAATGCCAATCAACAACCACAAAACCAAGATTCCCACAACCCTATAAGACTAACAACAATCCCTACCCAGCGAATTGCTAACCTCAATAATCGACCCACCCACCCTATGCAGAATGCAGAAATCCAAACCTTTCCCACCTATGAAATTCAACTAAGATATGGGAAAGTTGTAAATCAATCAAATTCTAGAGTAATAATTCAAGAAGAAAATGATAATCATTCTGAACAAGAAAACACTCAAACCACCCCTGTAGAAGGAGAGACTTCCCCTCGTATTCCAACCACTTCTCAGTCCGTAGGAGTACCTCAACAAGTTAATCTTCCACCCTACCCTGAAAGACTATTAGTGAAGAAACCTGACCCACCCTTGCACAAAGACATAGAGGATGAGTTACGAAATGTATGTATAAAAATACCTCTACTGCAAGTCATCAAAGACATCCACATATATGCCAAAATCATAAGAGATCTTTGCCTTAAGAAACTAAGAAGGAAGAAGAAGGAACCTCCCCTTGTTCAGGTAGTAGGACAATTATCTGAATTTATTTCTGAAATACCATATAAATATAATGACCCTGGGAATCCAGTAGTCACGGTTGAAATTAATGGTATTTCATTACCAAACACACTCATTGATTTGGGTGCAACAATTAATGTAATGCCTTTTGACACTATGAAAAAACTCCAAATCAACCAGTTAAGACCAACCCAAACCATGATAGAGTTGGTAGATAAGTCAGTCATTAACCCCGTAGGAAATTTAGATGATGTCACAGTCACACTAGCTTCTTGGGAATATCTAGTAGACTTTCTAGTCATCAATTCTAAATCATCCTCCAAACCAGGACACCCTATGGTTCTTGGCTGCCCTTGGTTTTACATGGATAACTTTACAGTCCATGGAAATGACTTCCAGGAAGCTTTGACCAGTCTAGAAAAAGTCTTGATTAGGTGTAAGGAAACTAATCTTTCCCTAAGTAATGAAAAGTCAAAGATGATGCTTACTTAAGGTATTGTTTTGGGACATCACATCTCTAGTTCTAGAATGAGAGTTGATCCCGCAAAGATTCACATTATCACAAAAATCAGAATACCTTCCTCACAAAAGGAAGTTCGCATCTTTTTAGGGCATGCTGGCTACTATAGAAGATTCATTCTAAATTTTACAAGCTTAGCTATTCCCTTATTCAAGTTATTATCTAAAGAAGCTAAATTTAATTGGAATGATGAATGCCAAGTATCTTTTGAACTTCTAAAATAGAAATTGTCAAGTACCCCTGTATTAAGAGGACCAAATTGGTCCCTTCCTTTTCATATATGTATCGATGCCTTAGACACAACCCTGGGGTTAGTTCTTGGACAAAGGGAAAATCAGATGCCTTATGCTATTTACTTTGTCAGTAAAAACCTTTCCCCAACAGAAGTTAATTATACGATCACAGAAAAAGAATTGTTAGTTGTAGTCCATGCTATCAATAAATTTAGACACTACATTACAGGATATCAAGATTTTGTACACACTAATCATTCAGCCATCAAATTCCTAATGAACAATCTTGTAACAAATCCTAGAGTTACAAGACGGTTGTTATTATTACAAGATTTTAATATCAACATTATTGATAGACCTGGTAAGGATAATCTTGTGGCCGATTTCTTATCTAGAATGATTCATCTCGGAGATAATGCACCAGTATATGATAACTTTCCTGATGAATTTTTTTTTTCTATTTCTACATTTACTCCTTGGTATGAAGATGTAGATAACTATCTTGTAACAGGGAAGATGCCTCATAAATTGTCTCCTAGAGAAAAAAGAAAGTAATTTAGCTAAGTGCAAACTATATGTAGCATGATTATTGTCTTTATAAAACATGGCCAGATTTGGTAATCAGGAGATGTGTAAGGGAAGATGAGATCCATGATATTCTGCAAGCCTGCCATGATGGTCCTTGTGGAGGCCACTTTGCTGACAAGAGGACCGCTTATAAAGTTCCGCAATCTGGTTATTATTGGCTTAATGTTTTCAAAGATTCCAGAACTTATGTATCCAATTGCAATGAATGCCAACGAATGGGCAAGCCTACTGCATGAGACCAAATGTCACTTCAAGCCCAAGTAGTCATTGAGCCTTTAGAGAAATGGGCATTAGATTTTGTAGGGCCCATTAATCCTGCATCTAAGAAGAAAAAGTATATACTTGTATGTACTGACTATGTGGCTAAGTGGGTTGAAGCAAAAGATTTACCAGCTGCAAGTGAACAATCAGTGGTAGATTTCCTTTTTAATGACATTTTTACTAGATTTGGTGTACCTCGATAAATTGTGACTGGTCAGGGGACTCAATTCACCTCTTATCTAGTCAAAGAAGTTACAGAACAATACCAGATCAAGCACAAGAAATCTACACCTTATCATCCACAAGCGAATGGGCAAGTAGAATGTACCAACAAATTCATTGAGTCCATTCTTACTAAAAAAGTACAGCTACACCACAAGGATTGGGTTGAAAGATTACTAGAATCCCTATGGGCTTATAGAATCACCTGGAAGAATACAATAGGACATACACCTTACGAGTTGGTGTACGCGAAGCAAGTGCTTCTCTCCATAGAATCCAGATCAAAACCTTCAGGACTGTTGTACAAGTTGGCATGAACTTAGACAAAGCCCAGCAACAAAGGCTCTTGCAGCTTAATGAGCTGGATGAAATCAGACAGGAAGCACTTCAAAGAACCACCTTCATTCAAGAGTGGAGAACAAAATGGCATGACAAGTATCTTAAAAAGAAAAAATTTCAATTGGGAGATTGGGCCTTGTTATATGACAGCAGGTTCAAGAACTTCAAAGGCAAGTTAACTACTCATTGGTTAGGACCTTACGAGATTGACACTGTCTATGATAATGGTTCAATCAAAATAAAAACAATTGATGAACATCATACACCCCTACTCGTGAATGGGCATCAATTGATAATTTATAACAAACACTTGTCAAAAGAGGAATTTCTGACACGTGTGCTACATAATTCAGATATGCAGGTGATCAGTAAGGAAGGAGATCTTCCTACTGATCCACATTGATTAATTGATTTACTTTTTAAAATTTTGTACATACGTGTGGATTGTGTTTTGTTAATAAGCTAAAGGTAACAATGGATTCTTACCTCCTTTGTTTCGCTTTCGCATTTTATTTTTGTTAGTAGATTTCTATAATTTATTTGATCCTTAACGAACTTGCTAAAACATCAGTTTGTAAGCATCAACAATACTTTGTTTTTCTCTGGTACCAACAATGTTGATCTGGTAACAGAAACTTTGTTATGGTCTGGTACCAATAGTACTGATTTGGTACGAGAAATTATGTTCCAGTCCAATATCAGCAGTCCTATGTTGGTTCTGTTATCCCCCGTTTCCAAGGATAACTAGGAGATCATGTCTCGAGGCCCACAGGTCCTAAACATGGAGTACCAAGAGCAGGATTGACCTTAGCATGGCCCTAGAGGGCCCATATTTCTTCTTCTTCATCAGACTTGTCCTGTCAGCAGGAGCAGCACCCATCACCTTCGGCTTGGACTTGTATCGGAAAAGACTCTTGCTCCATGAGGTAATTGGTCCAGGTATCATGGTATGTGTCATATTTGATCATTATAACCTTTAGATATATGCATCAAATTCCTTTCATTTCTGACAACTGCTTGGATCTTACATTAACCCACTTGACCATGGTTGGGGGGAATGACAGGGTACCCTAGCAATCTTGTACCCATAGGTTTTGGTTAGCCACCAGGGGGGATTTTGAAGGTCCGTCATCCACTCCCATCATATCATCACTCTTACATCTTATCTCCCACTCATCTATCCCATTCCCCTAGTCCGAGCATTAGGATGACCTGTTTGTGGGGTTACACCTTATCTCGTGGGAAGAAGGGGCTAAAGGCCCAGGAGGTAAAAGCAGCTGGTAAGAGATAAAATCCATAAAAATAAAACCTAGAGATGCCTCAGCAGGATCCCCGAGAAGGCAATAAAAGCCTCTCAACAAAGAAACAAGAGGGACCAAAAGAAAAATGACAAAACAAGACCTAGCCAAGAGGATGGGGGGTCTCATCAGGATCCAACCCATTACATGTTCATGGGTAGCAGTATGACATTGCCATTATTTGGTTACCACGCTAGGGTAGTGACCTTTAGTTTGCATGGCCAAGGAAAGGGGTCTCATCACGAGAGCCAGCCTTCTCATCTCGTGAAAGTACTTGTGGGTGGCACTGTCAGCTCTGGCCTGCATGGGCAGTGTCCTCTAGTTGGACAACAGAAATAAAAAGAAAAATGTAAAGAAAGAGAATAAAAGGCAATAGGGGCTTGGAAAGAATTGCATCCATGACAGAGTACAACTAACCTTCTACAAAGGCACCCACAGGATATCACCCTGTCTTTCACTCTACGTAATAATGTCGGACATCCTTTGACCACACCACCTCATGTTACATGGATTGGATGATATCCTCTGGAAACTTTCCTTTTCTTATGGATGCTGGCCCAATAGGGCATTTGTCTTTCTTTAGCTTTGTATGATAGGTCATTGTAATGTCTTTGAGCTATTGGATGATATGCTAGGGGTTTTATGCATGCATTTGATAAAATTAATGATGAAATATGATTGACATTGCTATGATCCCTGGACTAATGAGCCCATGGAGGAAAAAGTTTTTGATGTGCAAGATCTGTGCCCGATGGACGAGCATAGTTGGACGGTACACATGGGGAGATGATTGGGTGGGGCCTCCATGGGGTTGAAGAGCCGATGAATGGTTGTTGGGACCCCATCGAGGGTAGAGACAGGACAGTGATTGAGATTGAGCTTTGCACTAGAGAAGAAGGAGAATGTTTTCATCCAGGACGCCTTGGTACGGAGCCTAGCCCTGGGGGTTGACCCATTCGCAGTGGAGCGTGCCCCTTTGATTCCCCTAGGGCGTCATCTACAAGGCCATGATGTCACCTCCAGTGCTTGGCATCTTTACAGAGAAGTTTGGCACATGTGGCAGAGTTTGAGAGTAGGAGGGCAATGTTTGTCCTGCCAATGTTGCATTTTTTCCTAAAATGGGCCATTGTCTCCCTCAGAGGGGCTTGAGTTCTGTTTATTGCTCATTTAGGGTTTCATTTAACATTTAAATGTAAAACAATATTATTTTGGGATTATGGCCTTGTCAGCCTTTTAATGACCTAAGAGTGAGTAAAGGTCATGATACACTATGCATATTGAGGATGCTTTCCCTCATTTGAACATAACAAAATCACTCACACTTGTGAGGAGTCCTGATTTTACACCCTTATTAAGGTATTTTGTCTTTAAAAGTAAAGAGGTGCACTTGTTGATGAGAGGTTTTTCTTGGCATATTATGGCATTTCTCTTGAGGAAGGTTTACAACTAGGGTTTATGTTTTTCTTCAAGATATGTAAAATTTATTTTTTTCCTGCAAAACTTCTTGATTGAATGGTTGTAGGTTGAAAGTAATTCTTGCATTTACTTATAAAATTGCTGATTTTAAAACCCTAGGTGACAGCACACAAGTAGGTCATTGTCTTATGTACTTAGAGAAATATTCAGCCATTGAAGGAGGAAAAAAAGAGCCTAGCCTTAGCTACACTCACATCCTAACTTCTTCCTTAAGCTAGTTTTAAATTTTGAAGGTTAAAAAGGAGGAATTTGACACGTCCTAGGCCTAGGTTCTATACACCTAGGGTTGTCCATATTTTAGGGTTTAAATGATAGAGCCTTGTCTTTACAACACTTTCCCTCATTAAATCCTCTTGTTTAACTCTTTTTATGCTAGCCGTTTTGCCAAGTTTGACCTAAAGAAGGAGGAAAGAGCACGAGGCCTTGCTTAACAACACTGGGTGACCTTTTTCCCCTAGGGTTTTGATTCTACAAGGGCCTGCCATTGCAGCACTCTAGAACCTTCCCTCTGGAATTAACTTTAGCCTCTTACCCCACCTTCAATCTTGTGTCCTCTCAGCTTTATTGACTCCATATAACCTTAGGCACTGATCTTAGGCACACAACGTTGAGGTCATAGTGTCCAAAACCACTCTCAAAACTTTGAATTTTAAAACCTAACTAACAAACTAACCTAGATAAGGTTGGCGTCACCCTTGAATAATCCATCATGACACAGCCATTTTTAATGATGGAAAGATGAATGGCAATTTAAATCATTTATTGAGAAAAGTGTTGGTTGGATACATTGTTGGCTTGATCATCTTGATAGTTATTAATGATTTGATGCTTTTTCCATAGCAAATTGATAAAACGTTGACCTCATTGATATCTATTCTTTTTTACATTGCTTATTAATTGTGCTTGATTGTCATTGTTAAAAGTACTATTACATTGAGTTATAGCCTGCATATATACTGTGAAGTATTGTTGTCTTGTTTCGGGTGAGTGTTTTCATTTGGGCATACACTTCTTTATTGGTTGATTAGCCATACTGTCTGACCTTGGTGGTAACCTATGAGAGGGAAACTTTAATCTTGACTTTATACCTTTACCTCTTCAAAACCCCGAGGTTCTGGGGAGGACGTCTCCCCAGGGTTAACCTCCCTAAATAGAAAGAACCTTGCCTCCCATTGAGGTGACATTGGGTGGGGAAGGTTCCTGTTACATAGTTTGGCCTCAATTCTCTATGCATTGACCTAGCTTCTAAGCTGATGGAAGATAACATTTTGGCGTCGTTGTCGGGAACATTGAGTCAATCTTCCTCAACGACAAATATTTTGGTAAGCCTTGCCTCAAATACCTTTTTCTTACAATCTTACCTAGTGACTCCACTAGGCTTTTATTCCCTTTTCTTTGATAGTTTCAGAAACAATATCTGTGACTCCACAAACCAAAGGGAGATTCAATAATCCTCCTTTATCTTTCACAAGGAAGCCTCCTTTGAATTCACTTGTTGTCAAGTCACTTTTGGAAAGAGACTTCCTTTAAGAAGCATGTCTACCTCTCAGACCGGTTCTACAACTCTAGTTAACAATCCAAAGACAATGGTCATCTACTCTTTTCAAGCCATTAGACATCCTTCATACCAAACTACCCTAGGCAAGTTCCACCCAAGTATGAGAAGTGGTGCCTAAGTTTACCGGCACTGATAACACCGGTGCCAAGAGCATATTAGTAACTTTTGGGCATTCTTTCAGCTACACCAATCGCCGATGATCTTGAAGACTTGGTCATGAAGTTATTTTCTGCTACCCTTTATGATGCTACAAGATGCTAGTATCTCAGTCTTCCTGATGGAAACATCAAGACCATGGATAGACTTCAGCAAGTCTTTCTCAAAAGGTGGAGCATCAAAGAGACCCTAACATGCTGCTCACTTGACTAAATGGCCTTGCCAAGTATGAGAATGATTCCATTCGGGAATTTCACACCATATTTGAAGCATTACTCCAAGAATTCCCATGAAGCCATCATCCGAAGATGATTACCTTGTTCATATTTACCCGGATCTTTCAGTAACTAGGGTATCTTCTTAGAGACAAAGAACTCCAATCCATTCAAGAATCCCAAAGAGCTCGCTACTAAGATAGAAAATCTCCTTCATCCAAGATTGAGCCCTTTGCTAACCCTAGGGGGAGAATGGACTTTTCCAAGAAGAAAGTAGTACACAATGTTGAAGCTACTTCAGATCTCTGCACCAATATCAACAAGTTGCAAGCCTCCATGGATGGAATCATAAAAAATCAGAGAGATGATGAACAGATTGTCAGAATTGAAAAATCCTAGACCCAAGCACCTAGACCCACGTTCAAGAGGCGGGTTCCAGAAAAGGAATCAATTTTACAAGCCAAAGAATGAAAATAAAGTCCCAAATACCTTGGCTACAAATGTCGTTGATGAAAACCCATGGTGCCTGGAGTGCAGTGAAGCACATTGAGAAAATGAATGTCCTTATAATATTATTTAGCAACAAGTCAACAATTTGGACTTTAAACTACATGAATCTTCCCTCAGATAAATATCATTGATATAGAACATCAACATGCCCTGAAGGAAGCAACAAGAGTAGTGAGGATGGCAATAATAAACAACTTGGACAAAGGAATCACGAGAAAAGCTAAAGAAACACAGGAAGAATAAGGAAAAGAATCCGGAAACAACCTACCGCTGATCAGCCAAAACCCCCATCACTTGAGGTTCTTCTTCCCAAGACATCCAAGACAAGTAAGGTTGACCTTGATTTTGACTTTGAAGGGCTTTATCAAAGATGCATGTGAACGTTCCCTAAAAGAAGCAATCAAGATCCCATCATCTATTAAAGAACGCTTTGATACCTTCTTTTTCAGAACAACTGAGCCTATGGACCCCCAATTATGTTGCAAAGGCGATCATTTCGAGGTCGGTATGGTGAAAATCCCCCTTTCTTCATGACTTTAACAATGAACAACAAATACCTTAACAATTGCATGCTAGATACAGGTGTTGGTACCAACATGATGTCTCTTAAGTCATGCAACAAATGGGATTTGAGTCACTAGGCCTTCTGAGGAATGGCTATTGTGGGTTTGAATCTAAAGAAATACCCACACATGGAGTTGTTGAAAACATCGAAGTACAACTAAAATAATTCCCCGAGAAGACAATCCACAAAGATATTATAGTGGTTGATGTCCCGGATGTATGAGGAATGATGTTGTCAAGGAAGTTTGGTGCAATGATAGACGGGTCCCTTGAGATGGATCTCACCTTTTGCAATTACCTTTGAAAGATGGGACGACTGGACATTTACTCAATGTACCAATAACTAGAAATCATGTACATGATATCATTCCTCCCATAAATGACAATAAAGTGCAGAAAGATGTGACACAAACTCTTCAAGAATATTCACGAGAAGACATGCCCTTTGCAACAAAAGAATACTTTGATCATATTGAATAGCTGAAAAATGAGAGCCGACAACTCCTAGATGAATTTCAGAACAAAGATGTTGGGATGGTGAAGATATTAAAGAAGAATGAATATGATGTACAAATCCACCCGTCTCAACATGAAGTTTTACAGCAGAAGCCCACCCAACTCCCTCAGTACAATACACGAGAATTTGTTGGGGAACAACCAAACACAAAAATCATAAAATCAAGAGGAGATTTGAGTATGGATGTGGGATGTTAGAAATGAGAAACCAACAAATATTGAAAGGAGAAGCACACAATCATAACCGGACCTTTCAAATTTGGAATGGAATCAGTTGATAGCTCATACTATTTGTCGATGTCCACTTTGGAAGGAGAAGGTGCCCAGTACCCATCAACAGGTACCTCCTCAAACCTGGAAGGTAATTTGGGACATGACTGTACAGGTAAGTATAGGTAATTAGGCATTCTTCCGTGTATTATACAATTTGCATTTCATGTTAGTTTGCTTCCCTCACTTGCATATTGATTGTTTTATTTCAGTCATATACACATATATTATATTTGCAGGGTGACAATACCGCCCACCTTTATTCTTGATGCCCTTTTCGAGTGCGGCGAGGTCTGGTTTATGCGAGAAGATGTTGAGGTTCCCATGCGTTCTACGGTGAGCACATGTCCCCGAGTTGGAGCCCATCCCCGTTTCTAGGACCAACTATAGGAGATCATGTCTCAGGGCCTGAATTCTAGACATGGAGTACCGAGGCGAGATTGACTTGAAACATGGCCCTGGAGGCCCATCTTTCTTCTTCTTCGGATTTATCCTGTCAGCAGCAGCAAAAACCATCACCTTCGGCGGACTTGTATCGGAAGAGACTCTTGCTCCATGGTAATTGGTCCAAGGTATCGCTGGTATGTATCATATTTTATCATTATAACCTTCGAATATATGCATCAATTTCTTTCATTTATAGCTTGTTGCTTGGATCTTACATTAACCCCTTGACCATGGTTGGGGGATTGACGGGGTACCCTAACCCGAAGCTTGTACCTATAGGTTTTTGTTATACGAGGAGGATTTTGAAGAAGGGCCATCGTCCACTCCCATCATATCATCTGCTCTGCATCTTATCTCCCACTCATCTATCCATTCCCTAGATCCGCGTTAGGATGACTTTGTTTATTGAAGTTACACATATCTGGATGGGAAGAAGGGGCTAAGGCCAGGGGTAAAAGTAGTGGTAAGAATAAAATCCGCAAAAAATAAAACCTAGAGATGCCTTTAGCCCATGGATCCTCGAAAGCAACAAAATCCTCTCAACCCGAAACAAGAGGAGTTGAAAAATGACCAAAATAAGACCACAACCAAGAGGATGGGGTTCTCATCATGAGCCAACCCATTATGTTCATGGGTACCTAGCGGTATGACATTGCCATTATCTGGTTACTACACCCGGTGATGACCTTTGGTTGCATGGCCAAGGGAAAGGGGTCTCATCACGAGCTAGCCTTATCATCTCGTTGAAAGTACTTGTAGGTAGCTGCTTGTCGGCTTTGGTCACCATGCCAAGGTAGTGTCCTCTAGTTGGACCTTGAAATAAAGAAAAAGTAATAAAGAAAAGAGAGAATAAAGGCAATAAAGGGCTTGGAAAGAATTGCATCCATGACAGGCACAACTCACCTTCTAAAAAGGCACCCACAGCATAATATCATGCATCCCTGTTTTTCACTCTACACGTATGTCTGGACATCCTTTGACCACCACCTCGTGTTACATGGATTGGATCATTACCCACGGAAACTTTCCTTTTCTTATGGATGTTGGCCCAATAGAGCATTTTGTCTTTTTCTTAAGCTTTGTATAGTATTCATTATTAGGTCATTGTAATGTCTTTGAGCTATTGGATGATATGCTGAGGGTTTTATGCATGCATTTTGATAAAATTAATGATGATATGATTGACATTGCTATGATCCCTAAGGACTAATGAGCCATGGAGGGCGAAGGTTTTGATGTGTAGGATCATGCCGATGGACAAGTACCAGTTGGACCAGTACACATGGGAGACAATTAGTTTGGACCTCCATGGGGTGAAGAGCCCATCGAGATGATTTGTTAGGACCCCATCGGTAGAAACGGAGACTGATGATTGGCGATCCTTTGCACAAAAGAAGAAGGAGAATGTTTTCATCGAGGGCCTTGTAGCTGAGCCAGCCCAGCCGAGATTTGACCCATTACCCAGGTGGGCATGCCCCTTTTGATGCCACAGGATGTCATCTAGGAGCCATGATGTCACCTCCAGTGAGTGGTACCTTGACAGTGCAGTTTTGGCACGTGTGGTAGAGTTTGGATGCCCAAGGAGGGCCAACGTTTGCCACCTTGTGTTGCATTTTTCCCCAAAAAGGGCCAACGTCTCCCTCATAGGGGCTTGACGTCCTATTTATTTCTCATTTAGGGTTTCATTTAATAGTTTAATGTAAAACAATATGATTTTTGGTTTGTAGCCTTGCCAGTATTTTAATGACCCAAAATTAATTAAAAGGTCATGATACTATATATATTGAGGATGTTTTCCCTCATTTGAGCAACAACATAATCACTCACACTTGTGAGGTCAGATTTTAGCATGCTTATTGGGTATTTTGTCTTTCAAAGTGGCTTGTTGATGGGAGCTTTTTCTTGGCATATTAATGGAATTTTTTCTTGAGGAAGGTTTACAACTAGGGTTTGCACATGCTTTTCTTCGTGATATGTAAGTATTTTCCTGCAAAAGAGCACTGTGATTGAATGGTTGTAGGTTAGTAATTCTTGCATTTACTTATAAAATTGCTGATTTTAAAACCCTAGGTGACAAGCACACAAGTAGGTCTGTCATATGTCCCCTTAGAGAGAAATATTTAGCCATTGAAGGAGGAAGATAGAGCCTAGCCTTTGCTACACTCATCCTAACTTCTTCCCTTAAGCTAGTTTTGATTTTGAAGGTTAAAGGAGGTGACATCCTGGGCCTAGGTTATCTACACATAGGGCCATCCATCTTGTAGGGTTTAAATGATGAAGTCCTTGCCATTGCAACACTTTCCCTCATTAAATCCTCTTGTTTAACTCTTTTTATGCTAGCCATTGCCAAGTTTGACCTAAAGAAGGAGGAAAGAGCACGAGGCCTTGCTTAGCTGTGCTTGGAGTGAGCCTTTTTTCCCTAGGGTTTGATGTAGGGCCCTGCCATTGCGACACTCTAGAACCCTTCCCTCTTGTCTTCTTGCCCCTTCAATCTTGTGTCCTCTCCTTTATTGACTCCATATACTCTTAGGCACCGATCTTAGACACACAACGTTGAGGTCATAGTAATCCAAACCCTCTTAAAACCTTAATTCTTGAACCCTAACTAATAAACTAACCTAGATAAGGCTGACGTCACCCTTGAATAATCCATCTTGGCCGCCCAACCATTTTTAATGATGAGCAATTGAATGACGATTTAAAGCATTTATTGAGTAAAGTGTTGGTTGGATACATTGGCTTGTCATCTTGATAGTTATTAATGAATTGATGCTTTTCATAGCTAATTGATAAAAACTTTGATCTCATTGATATCTATTATTTTACATTGTATTAATTTTAACTTGAGCCGGTCATTGAGTACTATTACATTGAGTTACCAATACATATATACTTTATTATTTTTGTCTTGTGCAGGTGTTTTCATTTGATACTTATTTATTGGATGATTAGCCAATACGATCTTGGTGGTAACCTATGAGAAACTTTAATCTTGACTTTATGCAACACCTCTTCAAAACCCCAGGTTATCAGGGACGTCTCCCTGGTTAACCTCCCTAAACAGAAGAACCTCCCCATTGAAGGTGACATTGGGTGAAGGTTCCTGTTACGCCGATTTGGCCTTAATTCTCCTAGCCATTTGACCTAGCTACAATGCGAATGCGATACTTGAATTATGGTATTAGAAGTTTGTCCTTATACGGTACAATCAGGACACATCACCTAATTGACAAAATAATGCTATGCCTATTTCAATATCGATGTCAATTAATATGAAGTGTGAAGCCATTCAGTAACCACTTAAGTTGGAACCAAGGAGTCGACTGTAACATCAGATGGAAGCTCTTATGAAGCAATAATTTCTTTGGTTTTGTTGCTCACTAAAGGGAAGTATTTTTTATTTCTTTTGGTTCCGTTGCTAGATAAAGGGAAATATTTTCAAATTTCTTTTGGTTCTGTTGTTGGCTAAACAAAGTATTTTTAATTTCTTTTGGTTTTGTTGCGTGACAAAGAAGACATAATCTTTACCTATGTTGTTAAAGGAACCATGCTTAATCTGCTTTAAAGTATAGAGGTTGTCTTTATCTAGTATTTCAACAAGATTAAAGGGATAAAAATATATTAATATAAGTAGCTATTTGATATAACTAGACCTATTAGTATTCATGGGATTATCTTTACTAAAGAGTAGCATGAGTATATGAACACTCTCTAACATGGGCACACTAGGAATTTATGGAAGAGGATGTATCAACACCCTAAGGTAACTTTTGGTCATTCTCTTATGAACAAACTCAGACAAATCATATATCTGGACCATTCTAAAAGAAATAATGTGCATAAATAAGTTTATTTTTCCTCCAGACAAATATTTAAAAGACAGTAAAATAAGAGAATATAACTTCTAACCCAATACCATCCCATCTTGTAAAAGGTTTTCAGAGCAGGCCTCCCCTGTCACCGTGGTTTTTTTGCTTGACAAAGAAGACATAATCTTTACCTATGTTGTTAAAGGAACCATGCTTAGTCTGATTCAAAGTCTAGAGGTTGTCTTTATCTAGTATTTCAACAAGATTAAAGGGATAAAAAATATATTAGCCTATAAGTAGCTATTTGACCCTAACTAGACTTCAATAGTAATCATTGGATTATCTTTATTAAAGAGTAGCATATGAGTATATGAACACTCTCTGTCATGGGCACACTAGGAATTTTTTATGGAAGAGGATGTATCAACACCCTAAGGTAACTTTTGGTCATTCTCTTATGAACAAACTCAGACAAATCATATATCTGGACCATTCTAAAAGAAATAATGTGCATAAATAAGTTTATTTTTCCTCCAGACAAATATTTAAAGACATTCAAATAAGAGAATATAACTTCTAACCCAATACCATCCCATCTTGTAAAAGGGTTTTCAGGCGAGCCTCCCCTGTCACCGTGCAAAAGTAATCTTTAACAAAAATTAAAATAGGTGACTATGGACAAGAAGACTCTGATGGAAAAAGGGTTTAAGAGACTAACCCACTGGGATACTGAACAGGTCTACTGGCAGCGGGTACCGGTCTGTGGTATGACTAGGAAAACCCATCAGGGTATTGAACATGCTTGTTGGCAATGGGGCATTCTGCCTGGGGAAGGTATGTATCTCACTAATTATCACAACTACCCCATCGAAGTACTGAACAAGCTTGCTGGCAATGGGTTCTGGTTGAGAAATGTCTCATTTAAACTTGTCTGATTGAAAAATTCACTTTTGTCATCAAAAAATGAATACTACAAGCAAAGGTCATTGTTGACACTTATAAGATACAAACTCCAGATTAAACAAACAAAATGAATACTACAAGAAAATGTCCATTTGAGAATTACCCTAAGTCAACTTTATCGGTCTCACATCTAAAGCCTATATTACCTAAGAAGGAAACTTCTTAAGAGTGGAGCCTTGACTAGGGAGTCTAATTTACTTATACTGTGAAATTTATCCATAACATCTAATGATAGAAAATCTCTGAAGCAAGTTAGGTTGGATCTGTTCTTCTGGAAAAATATAAAAACCTCCCCATTTTCATCGCTGAATGTTTCCCTTATAAATAATTCATCAGAAGAAAGGCAATTTCAATTTTTAAAGGCATGGGATCATATGCTAGGTGATAAATGTACTTTTGGAATTTGATTTGGTTTCTCGTCTCTTATCAATTTTCTTCCATTGTGATACAGTGTGTCGGATCTTTTTGCATAAGGATATGCAACATCCTTGGAATGGGGGAGGGTCAAAGAGCCCCTTTTACGACTCTTTTTCAGACTCACATCTCATCTTCAGAGACCAGCATGTTCACCTTACAACCCTGCAAAACCAGACACAAAAGAAGAAATTCAAAGACAAGCACAGAATAAAGAAGTTTCATAAAGTACAAGAAATTCCAGTACTAAGCCTCTAGAAAACTCCATCCTAAAAAGATGAACTCTGACAGTTTGCAAGCTTCAAATACAAAGGCAGTCGCATACGCTATGGGTATTGGCTATCCAATGGTAAAAGCAAAGGTAACATGGTATTATTTGTTTTCCTTTTCTTATAAAACTACAATAGGTATGAAAATGTATACTAGATCTTATGAACTTAGTGTTAAAACCATGCACCTAAATTTTACTTCCCTCACACCCATATGCTTAACCTTAATCAATTCCCTCACTACATAAGCACTTGAAAAGATGATTGAGGGAAAAATCACATCAAATGTGTGAATGTGGGGATGAACTGAAATAAGAATTCCCAGTAATGATGAGCCACGACCCTAAACCAAGAACGTGCTTCATCCTTAAGCCATCATGAATCTATCTCGTGTCATGTTGCATGATTCAACATCAAATTCGCCGCTTAGAGGTCCAATCGCCTATCCCAAAAAAAAAATTAAAAAAAAAATGATGTTTTGATACCAAACCTCTCGTCCCCATCATTGCAGTAACGGGCAGAAATGAAATGGCTTATCTGGACAACGAAGCCATCCAAATGAGCCTTATCTTGTCTTAATTTTCATTTGCGTCATCTTAACTTAAACTCACCGTTCGAATTATTGAAGCCATCACCATTTTTCCTGTTGTTACCCATGTTTCTCCATTTTCAAAGCCTTCTCCTCTCTGTGATATCCTATACCAAACCCTTACACTCACAGTTGACTAAAATCTTGTGCTACAACCCAGTTTTCACTCATAGTATAAGGATGGTTGTAAGTAGACATGAACAGGTCTTCCAGATTTATAGGGAGACTGATGAATTCTAGCTATGTAGAGATAAGTATGCTAGAGCGGGATGGATGCCATTTTTAGAAAAAATCACAGGTTGTCATGAGAAGGTATCTTATGCATTTATTCAGAGTTACGATGGAGATATTGTGCACATAGGAAATCTACAGCTAACAATCAACGAAGCAACCTTAAGGGAAGCCACGGGATTACCAAGCAGTGGAGCCAAGTATTTCAAAGGGGTAGGAATCAATAAGGAAATGTGCCAAAGATTTCTAAAGGAAGA
>SNQJ01S0204460.1:0-16602 GCA_010110895.2 Picea sitchensis
AACTGCACTATCATACAAAACATGGGACATGTCCTCTTCTTCTTCCTTTGTCTTGGGACACTGATCTACAGATAAATTTACACCTATAGGAATAGGAACCTTGACTGGTTTACTTCCAAGTATATTAAACATTTGTAATATTGTCTCAACATATTTTCTTTGATTCAACCAGAGTTTCTTGTTTGCACAATCTCTTTTAATCTCCATTCCCATAATGAAGTTAGCAGCACCGAGATCCTTCATGTCAAATTTGGAAGATAGCTATGATTTCACCTCCTTGATAACATCCATGTTATTTCTTACCAACAACATGTCATCAACATACAACACTACATAAATGAAGTGATTACCAACCTGCTTGGAATATACACAATGATCATCCCTGCTTCTCACAAATCCTAATCCAAGGATGTATGTGTCAAAATTTTGGTACCACATCCTAGGTGATTTCTTCATACCATATAGCAAATTATTTAGCTTACAGACCAACACTTTCTTTCCCTTCACTACAAATCCTTCTAGCTTATTCATGTATATTTCTTCTTCCAGATCCCCATGTAGGAATTTTGTCTTCACATCCATGTGTTCCACTTCAATATCAAAAGCAACAACAATGGATAAAAGAAATATAATAGAATTTAAATTGGCAACAGGAGAAAAAATCTCACCAAAGTCAATTCCCTCTACTGGGGAATAACCTTTTTCTACTAACTAAGCTTTGTATTTCTCCACTTTTCCTTCTGCATTAAAATTCTTCTTAAACAACCATTTTCTACCAACAAATTATCTTCTAGTTAGAAGCTCAATTAGATCCCATGCCTCCTTCTTATCCAAGGCATCCATTTCTTCAACCATAGCCTTCTTCCATAGTTTACTATCCTTTGAATTCTCTGCTTCCTTGACAGTTTTGGATCATCATCAGTAATAGATAAAGAAAAATTAGAACAAAAATTAGGTGGACTATACCTTTCTGGTTTCCTTCTTTCCCTCACTGATCTCCTCAATATTCGGGAATGAGGTTCTTCTTCTTCTAATTCATCTTCTTCAGTTGATTTAGATTTTACATCATCCAACTCAAACTCTATTTTCCCAGGTTCTTCTTTCCTTGGTAGGAATTCCTATTTGGGAACATCTTTCACCTCTCTAAAAAAAAAATCCTGACTGTAAATATCCTTCTTATTTTATGGGTTCCAAAGATTATAACCTTTCACACCATCTTAATAACCAATAAAGATACACTTTCTAGCCTTATTATCCATCTTACTCCTATTTTCCTTTGGAATATGTACATAAGCATCACAACTAAACACTTTGAGATGTTCAAGAGATGGTTTCTTACCAGTCCATACCACTTGTGGAATTTTATCATCCAACACTGATGAGGGTGATAGATTGACCAGGTAACATGTTGTACCCACTATCTCTACCCATAATTCCTATCCTAACTTAGCACCACTAAGCATGCTCCTTTAATTTTACATCAATGTCATGTTCATCCTTTCTGCAACTCCATTTTGCTAAGGTGTGTATGGATTAGTCTTCTTCCTTTCTATACCACACTTCTTACAGAATTCTTTCAATTCATTCCGCAAAATTCTCCACCAGTATATGTCCTCAATACCTTTATTTTCTTCTATGTATGATTTTCTACCAGAGCCTTAAACTCTTTAAATTTATCAAATAATTTAGATTTCTTTCTAAGAAAATAAATCCATGTGTTCCTTGAGAAATCATCTATGAATGAAACAAAATGCACATATTTACCTAGTCATGGAACATGCACAGGTCCAAACACATCATTATGTATCAACTCTAAGATCCTCTTTGTTCTTGTAGAACCAGATGGGAATCTTACTTGATTTTGTTGACCATATATGCAATGTTCATAGAAATCAAAATCCAGAGTGAAATTAGACATACCTTCAACCATACCTTTATTATGTAGTGTTTGAATGCCCTTTTCTCCAATATGCCCCAATATTTGATGCCATAACATGGTCTTCTTTCCAAGGACAATATTGGTCGTGTATTCTTTATTTATTTTCTCATGGACAACATAAATTTTACACCCATTAGTATAAGTGCTTCCCAACAACTTGTATAGAGTTACACACCAAAATCCCCTCATCAAGACCATTTCTCTGTGTACCATTTTGCAAGTGCCCTTTCCCAATACAATATCCACACCTACATCATCCAACTTGCTTACATATATTAGGCTCCTGGCTAGATTTGGAAAGTGCAGAACCCCAGGAAGAGTTCTAATCCTTCCATCTTATAGGAAGAACTTAACCTTCCACCTCCCAAGATTGTGGCTATCGAGTCATCTCCTAGGAGTACATCACTACCATCATATTTTTCATTTTCACAGAACCACTCTCTATGAGGAGTCATATGATATGATGCACCTGAGTCGATCAATCTTACACCATGGTCTGCATGTGTACCTATAGATACCAGGTAAAAATCATCTCCTTATTTAGTAGAGGTTTTTGCTTCTGTTGAAGAGGAATTATCAGATCCCTTTGGTTTATCAACCTTCTTAGTGATGGGTGTTCTATATGCACTAAAAACACACTAAAAACCCTCAATTAAATTGTCAACCCAGGGTAAGTAAACTTAGAGTTGTAGCAATATATATGCCAAGGTAGAAGGATTGAAGGTAGTATAGTCTAACTAAGGAAGTGGCTATATAAGGGCTAATCTATCCAAACAAATACTACTAATGATCAAACTCTACTAAGCAACTCAAACTATGTACCCTAAGTAACCTTTGAACGGAGGATCGATGGATAGTTCTAGTAAATAAAATGAAAGCCCTACTTAAATCAAACTAGTTCAATCATAACAATAAGAAAAATCAAACTATTCATCTAATAATAAAATAGCAACAACAAACTACTTTAATTAACCAATTCAAATTCAATAAGCAACTATCCTGTGAAAGCAAGTAAATAAACAATCAACTACACTATCAAAGAAAACATAGACAAGTAAGCAACTAACCTATTAAAGAAAATATTAAAGTAAGCAAACAACTAACTAACCTATGATAACTTATACAACAAGTAAACTAATCAATGAGCAACTAATTAAGCTAAGAAGCAAGTAAACTTTATTCTGAAATTAAACTTCACAACTATTTCTAATTTATGAAAGGAAATCTACTTAATTGAAAGCAAAAGGAATTAACAACTAATCTTTAATCTATGATAAGAAAATTACTCTTTAATCTACCAAAGCAAAAAGACTATCTATCCTACAAAGTATCTTCTAATCTATGAAAGAGAGAAAACTATCTTCTAATCTATGAAAGAAAGAAAATTATCTTCTAATCTATGAAAGCGAGAAAACTATCTTCTAATCTATGAAAGAAAGAAAATTATCTTCTAATCTATGAAAACTCAAATATAGTGCTGATGGTTATGTCTCTGGTGTCTTATGATATCACGATGGTACTTGACAATGAACGATAATTCAAGAGGGATAAACTCGATATTGACTTCAAATAGCAAAGTGAAAAGAGTGAATTAGGCAATCCAATGAGAATTTAGCCACTATGAAAACAACATTAACTATCCTGCATATCCATGTGATTATTGATCATGCATTAATCATCAACAGTATAAAGAGATTATTCTAATAAATTTAATTTCATTCTAGGATAATGAAGCAAATTCATACTACACTAAACTCAATAATTAACTACCAATTGAAATTGCAATCTAGATCTAAGAAATAAATTGCATGAATGTAACGAACTGCCTCGTTACGACAACCATTCTAGTACACAGGTGCAATTTTTTTTTTTCTTTACAGTGTGTGCGCGCGTGTAGAAGTAACAACACACCTAACTATATGATGCCACTTGACAACCAATCAAGATGCATCCACGACAAAGTAAAACTGACCATAATCAAGTACAACATAAATAAGAAGAACAAATGCACCCCTTACGGAAGGCGCAAGACAAGGACTCGGACGACGACCATTTAAATTTAAAGACCAGTCAATGTCTATGACTCATCCGTGATTTAATACTAGCCAAATTCTCCATAATATCTCAACATGCCTCCCAATTTATTACCATACCTTACAAGGACCGTACAAGGGTTGCTATTGTGCTTTAACGTCATCAATAACATTTCAACTTAAACAAAAATTAACATTTCAATGAGAAAGTATCATCATTGCAGCTAAACAATATTAACATTTCGCTTAAACATCATCATTAACCTTTTACTTTAAACATATATTGGTATTGCAACTGAACTAGTATTTACAAGGCAGTTAAAACAATATTAACATGCTTAAAGTCAAATATTAGAATGGGAATAATGTTTAAAGTCAAGTTTCCGGGTTAATATTTGGTGGATAAGTATTTAAAGCTCAGTTTAAAGGTTTGAGGGTTCAAGCATTCAATGTATAAGGTTGTAGGGAGATCCTTTAAATGTTGAAGCCTATATTTTATAGTTTAAAAGAATGATTAATTTAGTTATACGATTTATAATCAATTTTATAAGGGTGACAAACCTTAAGGATTTTGTTAAGAGATAAAAATATAATAAAAGGTTTTCTCCCTTTTTTTTTGAAGTCTCCATAAAGTATGAATATAATAAGATACAATAAAGGTTGTTCATAGTCATTTTTATTTGATTGTAGAAAGAAGATTAATGAAACAATGAAATACTTACTTGAATTTAAGAGGACTCAAATACTGTAAACGTGTCTAGCTATCAATCATTGAGGATTGTTCTGTCATGATAAACTGGAATAGTCTTTAGAGGCGTGAGATGATAGGGCTACACCACCGTGGTGTCATAAAGCATTTCGTTTGTCACTATGTATTGTTAGATTCTGTAATCTTGTAATTTATAGCATTGAAAGGTTAAGGGTTTAGGTGGACTGACAAGGTCACTTTTAAGAAAATAATATTAAGAGCTTAGTCTTACAAATGAATTGGCAAAGCCACTTAAACGCAGAGGTTTTTATTTACCAGAAAAAAAAAAARAAAYRTCRRGCAAGAGATAYGSGTATTGGACCACTGGAACATCCATGATAATAACTGGTTAATAACATCATTAAATTCACTGATGACTGTTACATGTTATTGACCTAGATCTTAAGTAAACATTAAATACATTCCGACTGAAAGGCAAATTTATTTTATACTATTTTCTACTACAAAGGGTGAGAGAGTGTTACTAAACTACCAACACTATCTTTACGCAATACCTAATACCAGTTCCCTGATGTGACCGGATTATCGGTCTAGATCTTTAAAAGAACATAATGGAAATTGTTTGCTTTAAATCATTACATTGCTAAAGGTTTAGAAGTTGAAATCTGCATAAGAATGGTAGCATGCAGACGTGGGGATGGAGTTGACCGTTAAGTTTTCCACCATCATCAACACAGTCGCAGCTAGTCACAGCCAGTAACAAGCGATCAACGAAATAATTGAAACAAAAGGGTTTAGTTCGTCATTCGATTTAAAAGCATAGGAGTAAGAATATAAGGCGCAGTCAATTCTCGGCATGGAGTGGCCACAGAATAGCAACACAGACAGTAATTAAAGATGATCGTGGCATCCAGAAGAAAACTCAGTCAGAGGTCTTCACATTTCCAGGCCACGTTCATCATCTTAGCAGGTTTTAAGCAAGGTAAAACGATGGTCAGGTAGCTAGATTACTTCTGCCAGGAGGAAATTACAATGATGATTCACCACTAGATGAGATTGCCGAAGGGAGTGTTTCAGAACCAATCGATCAACGAAAATGCCAGAGCTAAATTGTCAGATCAAAACTTACAAACGAATATGCCAGAATAGGAAAACCATCGCCAGAACACATACAACGATTTGCCAGAGCAATAAAACGAAATGTCAGATCAGAAAACGATTGGCCAATTAAAACGACTTGACAGACAGTAAAACGGATTTGCCAGCACACGAATTGCCACATTTAAAAAAAAAAGCCCAAAAATAATGCCCACTGTTCATAACAATGCCCAATAAAATAATGTTGTTGTATGTAAATAAAAACGCTTCATAAGTAATTGCCAGAAGTGAAAACGCAGTCATTAACACATTCAACGCAGATCAACACCCAAATCTACAATGCATACCATAAAGAAAAACACCTAACTCATACATTCTTCTCATGGCCAAAAGCGGCGGTATCAATTTCAACATTTGCCAGAACAACTCACAATAACATTGTTGAACGAAATTGCCAAAAATATAATGCCAAAACAATCTCCCTATATTATCATTAATAACAATAAATTTGCCGAATAAAAATGCTTTCTACTTTACCAATTAAAATCATACCGCTGCCTTACGCCCGCGTTTACTTCGCGTTGGAGGAGCTCTACGCTCGTCTGCGTCGAATTATACACATTATTAAGCGTCATTTCGTTCAGTAGTAAAAGGCTCACCGGTGCCTCCAATAAGCTAAAGTTTTTGCCAGCCCCGAGGAGCATAAAGGGGCCATACAAGAACGAGAGATAGACTAGTGTCTCATTTCGCTTTCAATTTGAGCTACCACTCCAACCGCAGTGAGATAAACTGACTCCTCTCCTGAAGCAACCCGTCAAGCCACAGCCGGCGGTGATAGCGTTGCGGCTAACCCGTTTCCCTCCTTTCTTCCTTCTTTTCCCCTTCTTTTGCCAAATTTGAAACCCACCTGCTTTCTTAAATCATTAATTAATTAATGTTTTTTTACTAACCTCAAAACATTCATTAGATCGAGTGTAAGCTCATCCTCGATTCTCAAAATTAATTTTGCTTAATAATTAAAGACTCAATTCCCTCACTCCCCAAAATCACTCCTTAAATTACTCCTTAAATTGCTCATAGTACTCCTTTAATTACTCCTTAAATTACTCCTTAATCATCGCCAAATTGCTCATAAGTGCTCCTTTAATCGCTCCTCAAATTACTCCTTAAATTACTCCTTAATCACTCAGCAAATTACTCCTTAAATTGCTTTAATTTTATTATTAAATTCTCTCTTATTTATTTTTTATTTTCTTAAAGGCAAAGATAAATCTGGTTTTAATCTTTTCAATATACATATATATATCTTTTTTTTAATTCTAGCTTTTTATACTCCACACTTTAATAAAATTTTATTTAACGGCACATGTTTAAAAGGCCATGGGTTTCGCACATTTTTTCCATCATTACTTTACCCCCTTTTACTCTTAAGAAGACTTTAATTCACACCTAGGTGGGTTTTAGTTACGCCCTAGGTTTATTTTGTAGGACCTTTTCTTCTTTAAAATTTTGAATTGATTTATCTTAGAGATGTTTTAATTCGGGTTTTTCTTTGAGCAGGGCGACAATTTAATTAGGGGTACGTTTAAAAATTTTATCGGTGATTCGGTCTTAGAGATCATCTAGGTTGTCTCATCATCATCATCCATGTGGCGTGCCCATGAGTTGCATTATGTGCTCCAAAGGTGCCACTCGTTTCTATACAACTGTGCGCGCCAGGTTTTCCGATGCTCCAAAGGGTGCCACTTCATTTACGACTTACGTCCTACGCACGGCGGTGCCTTCGGTCACCATGTGCTCAGGGTGCCACTTTCGGCCCGACTTAATACTTTCAGCGGCGGTGCCCTTGGGATGCACCACGTGCTCAAGAGGTGCCACTATTTGACTTCGGTATTGGTAGACTCTTTAACCCCTGGAGTCAACACTCAGCGAGGTGAACTTGTGGGAGACTAAGGGCTCCTGAATAAGGCCCCGCCTTATTGCGCTCCCCTCAGAATCATCGTGAAGCGGCCTGTCGATCTGCCCTCATGGCATCGGTGGATCCTCGAACTAGGTAATCGTTAACCTACGGTTTGAGCCAGTATAGTAGGACGTGGTAGGGCTGCTGTCCACACCTCCCTCAATCTCTGGAACTCGTGTGGCCTTACTCCCATATGTGAAGATGCAATTGCGGCAAAGCTATCATCGTACGCATCATCAACCATCATGTAGGATAAGCTAAGCAACATATCATAAAATCCATAGCATATCATCAAAACATATCGGCCATCACCGTAAATGCGACAACTCAAATAGCCACTCCACGACTCAATCCGGTGTCCAAGGAAGTTCCACCGATGTTTTTGCATCCTCAAGGTCCGAAACCACGCACACTCAATGGCCGAGTCTAGCGAGAAAACACGATACATCCAGCGTGGTAAAACATCCCTGTCATAGTCTTAATGCATCATAATGAAGGAAAAGTTTTATCATCATAAAAATCCGTCACTTTAGCGACAAGTGTCCTCCAAAGAATAAGTTTGGTAAGTCGCCCGAGCGGGGTGTTACAATGAAGAAAACTAAACTAAGTTCTATCATTAACAATTCAAGTTGCAAGAATGCATAAATAAATTAAACACTATTTCAACATATGACAAGTAATGAAATGGGAAAACTAACCAAAAACTAAATAAGAAAAACTAAACAACAATTAAATAAGAAATCTGAAAATGAAAACTAAGATTAACACTATCCATCCATCGAAACCATGTCAAAGAAAGCGTGCATTAAAACTCTATTTTAAACTCTAACTAATCTATTCAGCATACATAAATTCTAGTCTATTATTTAATCATACGGGGGTTGGTAGAAACCCAATCTTAAGCTTATTTATAATAACTAAGAATTCATTGCATACTAACAAGATCCTTCATATTAACCTACAAAGAAACTAACACAATTAAATTATAATAACAGCAATTTATCTGATTGAGAAAACAAGATGACAATTCATGCAGGGAAATAAATAAAAGACATCTAGCTATTTAATTCTGAAGTGATACATGGGATGGTACCCCAGACTACTGGTGGGCCCAACAGCAAGTTGTGGTCACTCTTAAAATGCACACCATGAACTTCAGCAAAGCGATTTCACTATTAAAACTAGAAACATAGGTTTTACACAATTCTGGTAAAATAACAATAAAAATTGTCTTTCTATCTAACTCTTTATTCCTGAACTTCTTAACTATTCTATGACCACCATGGTGGTATTTAAAATCTTTACAGACTGAGAGGTCGACCACTGGAAGGGTCGATCCTCTCTAAAAACAGTTAATTGCATTTAAGATGCCCTAATTGTTGAAATGAGGTGAGCCAATAATCGCACAACATAACAATCATTGCATACTAACAAGATCCTTCATATTAACCTACAAAAGGAAACTAACACAATTAAATTATAACAACAATTTATACAGTGAGAAAACAAGATGACAATTCATGTACAGGAAAATAAATAAAAAGACATCTACGCTATTTAATTCACAAGTAAATACATAGGATAGTTACCCATACTACTAGTGCCCCCCCCCAACAAGTCATGGTCACTCTTCAAATGCACACCACAAACTTCAACAAAGCGATTTCACCATTAAAACTAAAAACGCAGGTTTTACACAATTATGGCAAAATAACAATAAAAATTGTCTTTCTCTCTAACTCTCTATTCCTGAACTTCTTATTAACTATTGTCTGACCACTAAGGTGGTATTTATAATCTTTACAGGTTGATAGGTCGATCCTCTTCGAAAAATAGTAAATTGGATTTAAGATGCCCTAACTGCTGAAATGAGGTGAGCCAATAATCGTCCAACATAACAACCCAAATCAAGTTGTCAAGATTTTAGTAGCTGGAGGCCACAAGCATGAGAAAAACCCATGTCTATGATTCGCCCATCACTAGCTACCAATACCATAACCGCCAAATCGCCCATCATTTTTGTGCAGGACAGAGTGTCGAACATAGTGCTAGATGGAGTACCGGACTGAGTGCCAGAAGCAAAAACAAGTTGTGATTTTTCCCTGTGACATACAAAACATGAATTAGTCTCCCAGGATCATAAAAACATACTGATTTAAACTCAAAATAATTGCAAAACATGAATTATGCATACCCAGTGTGGATCATAGCGTTTTGACACAAAAACTCTTCAAAAACTTCTTCAAAACATGAAAACGCATATATACATTTGAAAAAAAGGATATCATTAACATCATAAAATCAGTCATATCATGGGCCCAACATTACCCCCACACCTAAGATTTTGCAGGTCCTACTGCAAACAAAAATAAATTTCCCTTCATGACTAAACTTGCAAAGGAGGGGGTGGATTAGCTTTAGAAGCTTCTCCCTCTTGCCCGAGGGATTTTGACTCAGGATTTTTGTGATGTTTCAATTGAATATAGAGACTATTATTAGTGGAAGTCATATCATCAACCAAATGCTATACAGAATTCATGTTGGCTTGTAGGACAAAGTTATCATGGCGTAAATGACAACTCAGTGTTTCATGCTCTCTAAGTTTGGACTAGAGGGTTTGGATTTTTGGAGTTTATTGATGACATGCGAGGAAGCCTTGAGATGTATATTATACCCTTGATCCTTTAAACCATGCAAAACAACAATTTTATCTCTGCAAAATTAGTTCCAAACGCGCAACAATCCTAGCCTGGCGAACTTGTGAAAAATAGGTATCAAAGTGACACCTATAACTAAAAGAAAGTAACTCCTTTGTAAGAAATGAGAGAGGTTTTTGTTTTTTAATATTTCCTTGATGAAAACTTCTCTTGTTTTTCAAAAATTCACTTCCAGTTGTTAGGAAAACACGAGAAGAAAACATGACTAAAACAGGAAAAACAGAGTGTTTTATTTTCTAAAAAACTAGGCCTCTAAGATGATTGAATATATCCCAAACCATAAAGTATATTAAAAAAATGAGAGAGGTTATTGTGTTTTGGTATGTTATGAAAACAAACCTCTTCCAGGTTTCAAAATTACTTTCGCATTTGTTCATAATAGCAGCTTGAAGTTGGTTACTCAAAACTTGTAGAAGCACAATGTGGTCTGTGATAAGGATTTTGGAGGCCTTCCTGGAGGATTTTTTGGTTGAAAGTGGTATGGTTGGAAATTTAATGATTTCTTCTATACAAAGGAACAATCAAGAACTGCAAATGCCTTCTCCAAACCTCTGAAAAACTGACTTGAAGTCAAGCTTTCCAAATGTGCAGAAAGCCTCCTATAGCGACTGTATTTGGGGAATTTATCTCAAATAATAACACCTGTGCATAAAATGAAGGAGTTTTTTGTTTCTTGGTCTATTATTGACAAAAACCTCTTTCACTTTTTTCAAATTCATCTTCCTTAATTCAGAAACCAATTTTGAAGTAGAACTCTGACCAAGACAATCATTTGAAAATTTATGACAAGGAATGATGACATGACCATGTTGAATTTTTTTTACCTTGGATGAGTGGAGGGAGTAGTAATGACACATAGACACACCAATTACTATTTTACAACCAATATATGTCAAATTTTATTTTGAAAATATAACAATTTGACCTAATAACCCTATCAATCACATGAAAGAGTAAATTTGATCACTGGTGACTGACAGAACTGACAAATACTAACAAAAGTCTTGGTTTGTACTGGTAGGCATGGTGAACATGACAATTTTTATTGCCTTTCATCGATCTAATTCAAACAATTGTTCCTCTTTTCATAAGATTGTAATACAGATGGCAATAAGTATTTAGCAGTTGTTATCGCTCTGTATTTTTCACAAAGAGTAGTTAAGTATAAGTAGTTTTCTATAGCATAAACAAAAAAATGCACAACAAGCTTATAAAACACACAATGATGTCAGCAATATAGAATTTAGCATACCAATACAAATAATTGATGATATAATATCCCAAAACATTGTAAAAAGACAATATGACAAAATTTTGACAGAAATCCTACTTCCTCTTCTCATTGGTTTTCTATACAAATGGGCAGTTCTAAGAGTTTCTTTTAGCTTAGGAAGCTGCCCCCAGGCTGAATATATGGCACGTCCTTGTGCCATGAATTAGCAATAGGCTTCTTGTTATTTACTGTTTTTAGAGGGGGGTTAGCAATAGGCTTCTTGGTCTTCTTGCCCGATGAGTCTGCAGGGGTATCAACAAGTTTCTTGGACTTTTGGTCCGGTAAAGGAATAGCTTGAGCATGAGGGCTTGGGTGGAGTAATAGTCCCTAGATCAAGAGTCTTCTTGCTAGTCTCGATTGTAATATGAGGGTTTGCAAATTGGTAAATGAACTCATCCCACGTTTTCTCCAACTCGGCTAAGACAAGTAGTTTGATAAGGCCATGGTGAAATAAGTTGTTATGGGGATTAGTTACATTCTTCCTTACTTGGGAAGACATATTCTTGAGACTCTTTAAGAAGTAAAAGGGAAAATTAAATGGATTATTAAACTGAAAGTGAGCTAATAATCGAAAGTGACAGGCTTTAAAGATGGAATAACTACCTTCACATGTGATCAATCTGGTGATGACTATGAGAGGGTTGATTAGCTCCTCTTTTATCAACTCTTTGGAGTATCCCTTCGCTCTAGAGATGTTCTAAAATTCGGGTTTGAAAACCTTGTTATAGATTTCTCTTAGAAACTAGTGGTGTTTGAACCAATGGTCTCCAACTCTTGGGAGATTTGTGGTTGAGGCAATTGTTTCCTCAGAGACCACAAACACAGTGAATAGGATCAGAGGAAGGATAAGAGTGTTCCATTATTATTTGTTTTTCCATCATGCTCGCACAATCCATTCATCTATCTTGCATTTTATAAGGCATGTAATCATAACTCTGTGATGAATAGTCTGTAACGACAATACACGAGTTAAGTGGTCTATTAAGGGTATGCACAACAATTTATAACACACAGGAGATTAACATTTCAAAAATAAAATGACTGTTGATGTAATAACCTGTATCATGAAAAAAATACATGAATTTTTACAAAGATTTACTTCTTCTAGGCAGTGTTATTATTTGTCAACTCATGAACCCCTCCCCCACACCTAAGTATTGTGACACCTCATAATAAAAATATAGGAAACTGACCAGTTCTCCCAATAGCCAAAGATTTACAGCTTCTTAAGTGTAGAGACAAATTTCACATATTGGTCTAACGAGACAGTTAAAATATGGCCCCACCTATAGGATAAGAGATCCTATATATAGATAAGAAGAGGTAGGCAAGAGCGTTTCAAGATAGTCTCAAAGTTAGTTCCCAATGGAAAATTTATGGAGTCATTAACCTTAGCTTAACCATACATACTTCATGTCAGCTTTGTCTACAAGTAATGTCGTACATCAGGACAAGTTTAAATTTATTATTTATTTTTTTCAGATTACCATCCTCGCTAGGTAGAATGTCCTGCTGCTAGAAAGCTTGTTCAGTACTCCTGCAGGTTTACCTAGTCATACCACAGGCTGGTACCCACTGCTAGTAGACTTGTTCAGTATCCTGACGGGTTAGCCTCTTACACCCTCAGAGACTGGCCCTCCATCTTTTAATATTTTAGTATAAGATTGTTTTATGTAAGAATATGGGGGGACAACTCTGAAAACAAATTTTTCTTTCTTTTTATTGGGATGGTCTTTATGTTGGAGGATGACTTCCTGTTATATATATTTCTTAGTGATTTCCCTAATGTAAGGGGTACTTAAGCGGGCGTAGGCTATCTAAAGATATGATATAATCAAGTATTTTAGTGTGTAGTGGATGGTACCATTGGGAAATAAAAGAAAGGTATCTTTAGGCTCAATTCACTTTCTTCTTTTGTAAGTAATTTTGATGTTTCCATGACTAACCACTAATCAGACCTCCTTGTTACTCTTTAATAAATATACTTTACTTACTCACTCATGTTTCTTGGGGAAATTGTACGAGAGACCTCTAAGCTTGATGGTTATGGTATCACTTTCTTATACAGTGGTGAAGGTTTTCAAGAGAAACTGCTTCTTAAGATGCCTTGAGAAAAAGAAGATGAAAATCTTTTGCAAAAACATGGCTAAATACAACAATTCATTATTCATTTGATGCTTAGAAGACAACAAGGTTCAATTATAGCAATGTTTTGAAGAAAAAATATTATTTTATATCTCCTTGAAATTGTCTACTCCTGGTGAAATAAATACCTGCAGAAATCTCTAGGACTATTTGTCAAAAACCACACTCTAAAATATCAAAAACTAATAATATCAATGAGATCAAGTCACTGGAAAATGTATCTCATAGTTATTTTATTAAAAAGAAAATGTAAAATGAGGTTGCATTAGACTTTAAGCTAAACTAACAGCATGCAACTTTTATTTATTATCCTACCCTACCTAAAAAGAAAGGAAAATCTTTATTCAAGTGTAAGAACTTTTCCAATGTAACCATGTGCGAATCAAGATAAGAAACATGCTCATATCCACATATAAAAAAGTTACCACGGTGATTACCTAGAGATGAAGAACCAACCAATTTACTTGTTTTGGCATTAGAAGGTGTTGAAAAAGAGAATAGTATTGTGCCCTGATGACCTCTTGAAACCAAATTTCAATGTAATCGTGATGTTCATCAACAGTAATTTCTATGCTCTCTTTCATCATGCTATGCAGATCCTCTTCTTTTGGATGATTAATTTCTGAAGTACATAAAGGATCCGCTGAGATGGATGTTGAGAACTCCTCAATCTCAGGTCTTAATGATTGCTCTCCACTGGGTGTAGTCCATAATTTTTCATCTTCCTTTGCATTTTGGCAAGGAAAATCATTTTTTAGCTCATAGGACCTTGATTCTTCTAATATTTTTGGAGAAGTAGATACACTTTTGGTTGCTGCCAAAATATGTTCTTCTTGAAAAGAAGAAATTCTGGTTGTTGCTAGGATTTGAGAAAGTTCCTCAAGCTAATGGTTTCTTCTGAGTTCATCTTGCCATTTGATAAAACTTGGTTCACACAAATATGATGTCCACAAATTTAGGATATCCTGATGGTGGTAAGAAAACAAAGGTTGTATTGTTTGGTTCTGCGAAAGGCTCGAGTGGTCTTGCCTCCTGTCCCACTGTTACTGATGCTTCAATTTATTGTTCTATAGTGCTCCCTATTTTAGTCTCTTTAGATATTTCTTTATCTCTTTGGGTTGAGCTAGCTCATGTTTTTCGGTATCGATCTGCGAATTTTATGAGTGGAACATTCCTTCCCCCACAAAGGTCGAAAGGAACCTTGGTTGAAAAGTCTGATTTAGATTTAATTTATCTACCTTTTGGGTCTCTAGGTCTATTCATAAAAGAAAACAAAAACAAAAAGAAAAACTACCATTGGGTTTGGGGGAACCTGCTCTAGCAGATGCGCAGGTTCTTACCTCTCATCATAAAGTTCCCCTGCCACCAAACTAATGCTAAGGTTTAAAAGTGAACTATTTCCTAACTATTTCCTACCTTGAGACAACTCCCCGACAATGGCGCCAAAAATGATGGGTGTTCTATATGCACTAAAAACACACTAAAAAACCTCAATTAAATTGTCAACCCAGGGTAAGTAAACTTAGATTTGTAGCAATATATATGCCAAGGTAGAAGGATTGAAGGTAGTATAGTCTAACTAAGGAAGTGGCTATCTAAAGGCTAATCTATCCAAGAAAAGATGACTAATGATCAAACTATACTAAGAAACTCAAACTGTGTACCCTAAGTAACCTTTGAACGAAGGATCGATGGATAGTTCTAGGAAAGAAAATGAAAACCCTACTTAAATCAAACTAGTTCAATCATAACAATAAGCAAAAGCAAATTGTTCATCTAATAAGCAAATAGCAACAACAAACTACTTTAATTAACCAATTCAAATTCAATAAGCAACTATCTTGTGAAAGCAAGTAAATAAACAAGCAACTACACTATCAAAGCAAGAATAGACAAGTAAGCAACTAACGCAAATAACCAAGTAAGGAAACAACTAACTAACCTATGATAACTTCTACAACAAGTAAACTAATCAATAAGCAACTAATTAAGCTAAGAAGCAAGTAAACTTTATTCTGAAATTAAACTTCACAACTATTTTTAATTTATGAAAGGAAATCTACTTAATTGAAAGAAAAAGGAATTAACAACTAATCTTTAATCTATGCTAAGCAAATTATTCTTTAATATACCAAAGAAAAAAAACTATTTATCCTACAACAGCAAGGAAACTATCTTCTAATCCATGAAAGCAAGAAAAATACCTTCTAATCTATGAAAGCAAGAAAACTATCTTCTAATCTATGAAAACTCAAATATAGTGTTGATGGTTATGTCTCTAGTGTCTTATGATATCACGATGACACTTGACAATGAATGATAATTCAAGAGGGATAAACTCGATATTGACTTCAAATAGCAAAGTGAAAAGTGTGAATTAGGTAATCCAATGAGAATTTAGCCATTATGAAAACAACATTAATTATCCTGCATATCCATGTGATTATTGATCATGCATTAATCATCAACATTATAAAGAGATTATTCTAATAAATTCAATTGCATTCTAGTCTAATAAAGAAAATTCATACTACACTAAACTCAATAATTAACTACGAATTGAAATTGCAATCTAGATCAAAGAAATAAATTGCATGAAGAAAACTAAACTAGTTCTACATTAACAATTCAAATTTGCAAAAAGAGGAAATACTCATAAAGAGAAATTAAACACTATTTCAGCATATGACAAGAAATGAAATGGGAAAACTAACCAACAACTAAATAA
>SNQJ01S0204461.1:0-15050 GCA_010110895.2 Picea sitchensis
CAGAAAATGGTTCAAGAGGTCAGGGGATATTGTTATAAAAAATTCCACCAATTTCAACGTTTTTATCAATTAAGAATTATCTCATGTTTATTTTTTAAAGGTTTAATGGGTAAACATTCTTCTTGGAATCTACGTTTGGTTTGTTTAATGATAACTGGAATTGTTTTATTTTGGTTTTATTTAGACTAGCTACAGAATCATAGATTATGTATCTTGTCTTTTAATTAATTTATTTGATTATTTTTCTAATTTAGATTTCATTTTTTTTCTTAGGTGTGAAGAAAATCAATGTGAAAAGGTTGAAGGAATGAGTAAATAGTTGGGAATGCTCCAAAATTGTAATTTTCATTTTGAGAAACAATTTCAAGAATATTTGGATGATGTAACTATTTTGAATAGTTGTCACAACAGACCTATATTTTTGGTTATTTTTTTAGTAAAGACTTTATTAAAATGGGTTGTGTCTATCTTGTATGATATGAGGAACAAACTATGGGTTTAGTTTAAATACTAGTGTTTTCCTAGAGACAAGGACAAATCTTTTTTGGACCTGATGATGGACTTATCATTTTGAGAAATATACGAAATGTAGTTTACTTTTGGCTTTAGTCCTTCTGTAGACTGTACAATGTGATTATTGGCCTTCATATATTTTATGAGCTTGAAAACTTATCGGTATTGAATTAGCTTTAGACTGCTCTACATTTATGTTTTCATGTTGTGCTTATCTCTCACGTGGTACATTATTCATTGGTTATTATAATATCTGTGACTACCCTCTATCTATACATTTTGAGTTTACATCGAATGTTGGGTTGTTGATAATACCATTTGCTAGAGATTGAAGTTAATTTCATCTTCAACTATTATATTCTTTATGTTTATCATAGATTTCTTTTAAAATACAAAAAAATTCCTCAGTTGTTTCAAGAATCATCATTCTTGCTTCTTGCCATAGATTTATGCTTGGCAGCAGGTTAAGTGGAGCTTACATTACGCAGAAAGACGAATATAACTTAATACCTATTTCTTTATTGTTGATCAGTAGGTTGAATTTAAGCTCTTTATTTGATTTGTTTATGTTACAAATGAATAACAATCAAATAATTCAAACTTTAATGCTTTGTTCATTATAGTTACATCATTTTAAAATCTTATAAGTTCATTTGTTGTTATTTTTTATTTATAGTGATAGAACAATTTCCTGTATTTTTGCATCTTATTAAAACTTTGATTCATTAGTTTAAACCATCATTTTCACCAGGCTTTATTTAAACCTTGTATCTGTATAAATCTATTGTATATAATACTACTATTAGCTAAGAAATCATATTAGTGTGTTAACTGATAGAATTATATATTTAGTTAGTTTTACCTCTTTTAGTTATTTTAGAGTCTTAGTTAATTTAGCGGATCATAAAACCATTAAGACGATTATTTCAAATGGATTGGGTTAAATAGACAACCTTGAACCAGATCTTCCCTTCTCATTGATGATTGTGTCATAAACTCCGATCAACAAATTACCACACTTTTCAGGTGGGAGACAAGGTATCATTACATTTGCAGAAAGAGCACCATACAAGGCCCCATTGGAAGCTATGCCGTTTATGGGCCTTGCTATCACCAAGGTTGGCCCAGGTAGCAATGTTTTTGAGCTCAACACTACACCCCTTCCTTGGATTGCACGCAATGTTCAATGTGGACCTCCTTCGACCATATTTTTCCACCATGATTGGACACCTCATAGATCACATAACGGTTGAAACCAACAGAGCTCAACCTTGGTACCAGAAGCGGACAACCAGCGATTAGATGAGGTGGATACATAGGTCAAGGGCACTTGCCTGTAGAGGATCCAACTTTATCAGTTGTCAGCGAAACTCCTACACCAAAGGCAAGTGGCTCACTACATCTTCTAGAGTGGATATTGGTAGCCCACCACCCCTAATCAATTAGGGTTATTTTGGAGATTTTTTCATGTCAATACATGCTTTATGTACTTAGGGCCGTTTGGGGGCCCTAAATGGTATTTTGGCTTGTCCTTGAGTCAAAATATAAGAGGATCAAAGGATTTGACAACATAATGTATTTCTCGAAAGACCTTTCCTTGAGGGCTATCACACCCTAAAAGCTTAGAGATGTCATATGCAAAAGTTACGACACCAAGTTGAGGTACCAACTTACCCATAGGAGCCACATAATTTTTGGTGTTTCACCTCTAGGGTTAGGTTTTGGATGTCTAGGGTTTTGGAATTCATGAATAATCAAAAAAGTGGCCTATGGAGCCTCATTGTAATCATTCTTCTCGGATGGATGCACGTACTTGATACATCCTTCTCACATGGAGTATCTACCACCATTCGAGCAAGTTGTTTTAGTTACTGGAGTTTTACAATTTCATCCCTATTTCATTTATTCAATAGAAGTTATTGTTCATTGGATATTTTTATTATTCTTTGCTTCTATGTTTTTGTATTCAATCTATTGGTCGAATTAGTTCCATCCTTAAATCTGGATCCCGGTGGTATCGGTGGTCTACTCTTCATTATTTTTCTTCATGCATGTCCCCGACAAGATACGGGTACAAGAAGTTGGGAATCAAACCGGTCGATCCTTTGCAATATCAATCACACCAAGCCCAAAAAAAAAAAAAAAAAAAAAAAAAAAAAAAAAAAAAAAAAATATTATGGAGTAGGAGATCCTTTTAAAAAATTCTCAAGGAAGCCCTTAGCGGGACAAAGGAGCAGAAATGATGGACAAATTTACCTGAGATCCTTGATGGTTGCCCGGAGGAGAAGCATCTTCATCAAGCGTCCATGCAACCCCTTCAAGGGGTATAGGTAAATTTGATATTCCATTATTTGAATGACCAATAGATGCGAATATTGTAGATAAATGATTGAATGCCTTTCGAAGGGTATTTTGGTCACAATTTTTTTAATGGGGAAAATAATGCTGCACTTCTTAAGGTCATCCCCATGTTAAGGACTAGTGAGATACTTACTATGAGAAAAGGGCCATATAATAATATGCAGTATTTGCGGTCACCCCCACATGGGATTCCTTCAAGGATTCCATTAAATAAGAATACTACCATGTTGGAAGCCACAAGGACCAATACACACAAGATTCTGCAGCTATGTCAAGAAGGTACTGAACCAATTACCAGATTTCACCAATATTTTTTCCATACCCTATGCCGTTAGGTCTCAAGACTCTGAGATGACATCTGGTGCTCCAAATACCACACACTTTTTGCATAGATAAATTCAAACACAAATGGATTTTCTGAACATCCCAACATTGGAGTCGTCTTATAGATATACTCGAGAAGATCGAGCATAAATTTAGCCGAGGAAGAGGCCAATGTTGGATCTGCAAAACTCCCTCACGGTCCAAAACAAGGAAAAGGTGGCCTCAAACCACACAAAAAGGGATAGAGCAGAGATGGTCACTCTCACGTTAACTAGACCAAATTACCTTGGAAGAAGGGGTAATGAGAAGTTGAGAGAAGGACGCTTGAAAATGTTGTGATTACCATAAAAGTCCTTGGCACGATACTGAAGAATGTCGCTCCAAGCGGTCACTTGTGGCTGGGGATGAAAGATTATGAGTTAGAGGCTGATTCTTAATCCAAATCAAATCCAAAAGGAGAGCGGATTATTGATGTTGAACCTAGTGTCACCTTGTCTCTACCACCAAAGAGTATAGCCAAGAAAACTAGAAGAAATGGAGGAAGGTGAACGCCTCTTTCACTTGCAGAAGTGCATAAAAGGGGCTCTGCTTCATTTCAATTGTCGGTAACAACGGTCGAACAACTGATCTCAACGGAGGTGTAAGCTGACCGGAGACACAATCAACAACACCTTTTGCAACCCTACACCATCGGTTGATTTCATCAAGGAATAGATCTATGTGTCGATAGCAGTGTTGTCCGCCCTACGACATCAAACCTTTCAAAGAGATGAGAGTTATTGTGTGATATTTCTCACCTTGGAGTTTGTGTGATGATGTTCTTTTAGGACATCCATATTTATGGAAGTTACATGTTATGCATGAGTCTAGACCCGCTTAATGTGTGTACTTTTGGGTAGACAATTGTCTGAGGACCACCATAAGGTAGTGTTGTCTCTTGCTATTTCCTTAATCTCTGCTAATTAATGTAGTAAGGTCATTTCCGCAGACCGAGAAGTTTGTCTTCTTTATGATCAGTGCATGTAGTAAGAAGAAGGTTGTTGCCACATACGTGGCCTCTACAGAGCCTCTCTTTGTTGTAAACAAGTGGATGGGATAAGTGGAAGATTGGCATTGCCAAGTCAAGAATCCAATTAATATATAACCCATAACACCTCTTCCTAATGGACCAGTCTATCATTGGTCCCACGATGGAAAAATGGAAAATCAAAGCGTTAGATCCAAGACTACCTTCAAGAAATGGGCACATAGAGCCAACTCCTCCCCTTACTTGGCTTAGGTGTACTAGTGTAGAAGAAATCACGGGGACCTTGCGACTCGCATTTATTACATAGGAATTAAAAAAAATCATATTTAGGAACCGGTACCCAATTCCAAGTATTGAATTCCTTCTTGACCAACTCAAGGGGAATTTCTTCAATAAGATTGACCTAAAGATTGGCTACCACCAAGTTCCCCACATTAGACCAACTGATGTATGGAAGATAGCGTTCAAATCTAAAGAAGGTCTCTTGAATGGTTAGGTCTCACCGCTCAGGTTAACAAATGCACCAGCCACTTTTATGAGGTTGGTGGATGATTTATTAAGACTCTTCACCAACTCTTTTGTGGTGGTATATTTGGATGGTATCCTCATCTTCAACAAAACTGGGAGGAGCACATTCGGCATATTCAACAAGTTTTGAGCACTTTGCGGTAGCACAAGATTTATGCTAACTTGGAATAATGCTCCTTTGGCATGAACATGGTCCAATATTTGGGCTACATTTTTATGAGCATGGGATTTTGATCCGATAAGATCCAAGTCATCTGTGAATAGCCATTGACCACACTAGGCTTGAGGAAGCTTCTTGGGATTGGACAACTTCTGCCAGACGGTTCGGGTTGGGATTCTCCCATATTGCATGGGACCTTGTGAAAGTGAACAAAGCCGCGACATGGAAAGTTAGCGTGGAAGGAAAAACACTGAGCATTTGATGATCGAGCGTAAAACGTGCTTTCGTCAATGCTCTCCTTACATGATCTACAAAGCGTTAGAGATTGAGGCAGTGCATCTAACTACGTTTGTAGGCGTGGTCTCACTTAACACCTGCGGTCATCTGGTAGAATACCATGGTGAGACACTCTAGGATACTATCTGAAAATACCCCAACTATGACAAGGGAGATGTATTCCATTTTACAATCATGTTGTCAATGGAAAAATTACGATGCAGGAGGAACAATCATCCCACTAGCGATCACAAGCATTTATGGTTCATAGCCGCGAGTTGTGGGAATATTACCATCGGAAGTGGTCCTACCTGTAACAATTCCATCTCAACATAGTGTATAAGATAGAGAACAAATCATGTCACCATTGCTGAGTGGAAGACCTCGTGGCTGCACTCACAATCGTGCTCCATTCCTATGGACATGAGGCATCGAGTGGCCCCAACTTTATCAAAAGATCTGGACTTTGCCACCACCCTGCTCAGCTCTTGGGTACAAATGCGAATGTCACCGATTTTCACATTCAAGACGAAATGTTATCCCATCTTGGCCATATTTGTGTTCTTGCAAGAGAGCATGCAAAGTTGATCACGGGAGGATCACTACAGTAGGATGGAGGGACATTTTGGCATGTGGAGAAAATTGTGGTCCTTCTAGAGAAACATTTTATTGGCCAAAAATTCAATGGACATCATCAAGTACGCCAGGATCTTGCGATTACGTACCATTCAAACTAGCCATCAGAGGGCAAGGCTTATACACCCCTCTTCCTACTCGAGGATGCCTTGGGAATCCATCTCAATGGATTACGTATGCGGTTTCCATCCACCAGCGAGAAATGATTGTGTGTTTATGGTGATTGATCAATTTTGAAGATGGCCATCCTCCTGACCTGCAAGAAGAGCATCACAATGGTGGATACTTCAGCTCTTCTTTGAATGAATGTGGGTCCATTTTGGGATACCATAGACCATCATCTCCGTTCGAGAACAACGGGTTCCTCAACACATTTTAGTCCAGTCTCTAGTCATTGTTGGACACCATGCTCACTAAATCCTTTCCACCCTGAACCCGATGGCCAAACATAGGTCATCAATGGGATGATTGTGCACATCTTGGCATGTACAACTCTAAACATCCAGTACCTGGAAGGATGAGTATTCCCTATGTTTATCCACAGCACCTAGCGAGGTCTCTCCATAGTTCCATCTTCCATAGCCCATTTCAAGCGGGGTTGGGATTCAAACTGCATCCCATTGATGTTGCATTATCTCTTGCCACCCTGCAGGAGTAATCGTCCCATGTTGATTATAAGGTCACCAAATCCACCAGATTCATTGATAATATTAAGCATATCCAACATTAGTTCCATGAGATTTTGCAGAAGCCAATACTTCAAGTACAAGTAGTGCCATGATCAACATAGGAACACGCGAGTTTCAGGTGGGAGACAAGGCTTGTTTACATTTGCAAAGAGTGCCTGGAGCCCCATCATAAGCTATACCCCGCCGGCTATGGGCCTTACACTATCACCAAGGTTGTGGGTAGCAATTCTTTTGAGCTCAACCTCCCCCATTCCTTGCTTTGCACCCAATGTTCAATGTGGACCTCAACCCGTGACCATATTTTCCCACCATTATTGGACACCTCGAGTTGGAACAATTGAAACCAACATAGATCAACCATTACATGGAACATGCATCCACTAATCAGATAGTGGACACACATGTCAAAGGCACTCACCACCCGAGGAGGATCTAACTTTATCGGGTTTGTCAAAGGCAAGGAAGCTCCTACACAAGGCAAGTGAAGCTCACCGGGGCCAAATTCAGCAGTTTCTCAATTGATGGGGAACTCAAGCGCCAATGGAGACCATTGCCTCTTAAAGGGGGAGGTATGATCCGGTGGATATTTGTGGCCACCCACCTATTACCAGCGGCTCCCTTTAGCAATTTTTAGTTCGGCCGTTGCTTTTTACTTCTTTTGTAGCGTAGGTTCTACATACGGGTTTCCTGAATCCTACATATTCTAGGTGGATAGTGGCCATCCACCTAATCCAACTAACAGTTTGGAATTTTTTTCATGTTAGTACATATTTTTGTACTTTCGGGGCCATTTGGGGCCCTAAACAATATTTTTTGGCTTACCATAGTCAAACGATAGAGAAAGTCAAGATTTGGCCGACATGTGTAGTTCTGAAAATACCTTTCCAGCGGGTTATCATACACCTAAAAAGGTGGTAATGCAAAGTACTACGACTTGGGAAGTTGAGGGGTACCAACTTTACCATCGGAATTATACAACTTTTGACGTTTTTCACCTCCTAGGGTTATCTTTTTGGATGTCTAGAGTTTTGGAATTCATGAAAATGTTAAAAGGCCTCTGGAGACTCATTGTAATCATTTCTTCTCATATGGTTGCGCATGGCGACCACATCTCTTCCGAGAGATAACTACCACCATTCGAACAGGTTGTTTTCGGTTCTGTAGTTTCACAGTTTCAGCCTATTTCATTTATTCAATAGAATTTGTGTTCACTATATATATGTTATTGTTATCTATCTACGTAACTGTATTCATTTTGTTAGTCGATTCGTTCGGCTCATAAATCCGGATCAATCTTGATCTAGAGGGGGTGGCCATGGAGAGTTTTTGCAACTACCATTAAGCTAATTATTCCAAGAAAACATGTCCTCAATGGATAAATGCTATGCATATGGTAGAAAATAGGTTTTTGGATGGTTGTATATAAGAAAAAGAACCTATTAAGCCTTTAGAAGGAAAAATAAAGGAAGATTTTGAGGAACAACCCACTGAATCATCCATGGTTCTTTGGGATATGTTCCTTGGTTTCAATGTGGATGAAGATGAGGAAAGAATTGATGAAGTATTACCCATTAAAAGCGATTATAACCTTAGGAGTAAAGAACATGTGCAGCGAAAACAACCAAGTAACTCTCAAAATCCTAACACTAAGAAGAGTTGGATTGTGTCACATGTTGCTAAGATTTCCTCAAACATGTGTAGTACTAGTAAACCTTCTAAAGTACTAGTAATCAAGAGTCCATGGAGTACAACATCATCAAATATTTAAAGAAAATCCTAACATATCCATCATCGATGTATGTAAAATATCCCAACAACATAAGTTATTGTTGAATTATTTAAAGGACACTAATGTGCAGCCAACAACTATTACTAAGAGTGTTACCAAAGTAACAAATAACAACTTGCAAACACAATGATTAATGTTGTCCTTTTAGGTAAAAGGTCAAATCTCGAGACTCCATTTATATTGACATTTCAAATATTTAACCATAATGTTCATAACTATTTGGTAGATTCAAGAGCATATTCAAATGATATGCCTTATTCTATTTCTAGAAATTTGAATGCAACATAATGAGCATTCGACACACTTCATTCAGCTCAATAGATTAGAGGTAAAAGTGATTAATGAACTTAAATAAATCTTAATATGAATATCATCTAACCCAAAAGTTCATCCAATAATCAAGATATTATCATAGAAGACATCCCTGAAGCTCTTGGATTATTGCTTAGTAGAGATTGGTCACATAAGTTGCAAGGATACTTCATGTCAAATTGGTCACATTTATTGTGGAAGCCTAATAAGATTAGAATTGACCATGAGAAGTACATGAAACATATAGTGATTGAGCTTGAAATTGCAAATGAATATTCATATTTTAAGTTTCCAATCCTAGGGAACTATGCTTTAGACTCCTATTTCGGTAATTTCATTGTTGAAACCTCGTCTATTCCTGAAAATCAGCAATTTGAACTTTCACTACAGGAAGAGAATCCTTACAGTCACATGCATTGGAAACCAATGCATAGATGTGAACGTGGATTGAGAAGGGAAATCGTTGCAGACATTGACAGTTAATAATGATAATGATAGGGTTTTTGACAGGCTGGAGAGACAAATCTCAGAGTGGTGGAATAATTAGAATGCTCATATATGACACAAAAAATGTGCGCACATGACAGATTGGCAAGAAAAAGGAAGGCAGAGAGACATTTCTGTAAGTATAATGCTCGGAATTAACCTGCTATGCACAACTACCAGAAACATAGTTCCGACCTAATAACTACAGGATCTGATATCACTGTTAGAATGAAGAATTGGAGATAATTGTAGATTGCATTTTATTAATATGATAAATAAATACAATTGATGTGATTTTTGGATTCATTTTCGATGTGACTTTTGGATTCATCTTTTAAGAGACCTCTTGCCCACCCAATGATGATTCCTATAACTTGACATTCATATTGCATTGAGTAACCCTAACAGAGTATGTTTCCAACATTATGAATTCCTTGTACACTTTATACAAAAGAGACAATTGATATAAAATTAAAATTAAAGTCTTTGGAGATTAGAAATGGTGTAAGACAAATTAAAACACCATTCGATTCAGCTCCTGGCGTCTTCAAGTTCGACACTCAACTGGTGAATGATTTAGTTGTAATCAGGAAAAAGACTAGAAGAATTTGCTTGTGCGTTGACTTCAAAAAACTTGAATAATGTTTCTGAAAAGGAAAAATGCCTAGTAACACTAATGGATTAGATCCTACATCTTGTAACATGATCTAAAAAATTTTCCTTACTTGATGGTTTCTTGGCATATAATCAATTTTTGGTGGTTGAGGAAGACAAAATGAAAACTACATTCAAAACCAAATTGATAAATTTCTCCTATAAAAGAATTCCCTTTAGCCTGATCAATGCAAGAGCTACCTTCCATAGAGAGATTGACATTGATTTCCATGGTCCCATCAATCACAATGTTGTTTTCTATCACGGATGACATAATTGTGTTCTCAAAAAATAAAATAGATCACATTTCACATCTAACTTGGATCTTTGAGAGATGTAGAAACTATGGGATCTCACTCAATCCCAAAAAGAGTATATTCATAGTTATTGAAGGGAAAACTACTAGGACACATTATTTATAAAGAGGTTATAACCATAGACATTGAACGAGTGAAAGTCATTTCTAAGTTTCCCTTCCTGCAAAACAAAAAAAACTATGCAATCTTTCTTTGAGAAAATCAACTGTGCATAAATGTATTCTTGACTTTGTCAAAAATGTAAAACCCTTATAGAAAATTATCAATAAGGATGCAAAATTTAAATGGAATAAAGAAGAAAAATAATCTTTTGAGAAAATCAAGACTTCCAATGTTGTGCGGTTTGGATTTCAATCTTGATTTTCTTCTTTACACATTTGCATCTAATCATTCTTTTGCAATGATGTTAATGTAGAAGGATAGTGAAGGTAGTGAAGCACTTATTTCTTTCATGAGTAGAAACTTACAAGGAACATAGCTTAATTATCATGCTATAGATAAATAGACTTATGTTGTTTATATGGTTTTCAAACACTTTAGACCTTATATCTTGAAAAATCATACGAAAGTGATAGTCCCTCACCCCATTGTTTGATTGTTGTTCATTCAGCGAGTTAGGGGAGAGGAGGGGGAATAAGATGACAACCATCTAAGAGTACGATCTCGAGTTCAATCCTACTAATATTTTGCAAGGGAAAGGACTTTGTAAGTTGGCAGTGGAATCACAAGAATATGCAGTTGAGGAAGAAAAGGGATGGGACAATGAGATCACAGTTCTCACCAATAGAATCCTCTATGGTCTGGCCAACTCTAACTCATGGTGTTCAAACTTAACTATTTTTTACACCATGGGATTAGTCCAAGCCACATGAACTCGAAAGAAAAAAGGTCCTTATGCTTAAAATCTATGCAATATAAGTTATTGAATGGCATTCTCTTCCAGTGTAATTATGATGGATTTTTACTTCATTATTTGGAAAAGTATGATGCAAAAAAAAGTTATCATAGATCTATACAATGGGCTACTTGGAGGTCATTTTGTTGGCGAGGAAATAGCTCACAAGATATTGAGGTTGGTTACTATCATCCCACTCTCTTCAAATATGCACACTCTTATGTTGGAAAATGTACAATCTATCAACTAAGTGTGGGAAGAGAGAAGAAAGTTGCATCGATACCCTTGCAGCATGTCTCAATTAGTAGATATTTCAAGCAATGGATCATAGACATCATAGGAGAAATTAATCCTCATTCTTAAAAGAAACACAAATACATCTTGACTACAATGAATTATTTTACTTGGTGGGAGAAGGTTGTGGCTTTAACAAAAGTAAATGAAAAGGTGATTATTCATTTCCTTGAACAACACTTGATCACCAAATCCGGAGTTCCTTTGGTCATTGTATTTGACAATGCTTCACATTTTTTCTCGTCACTACTGTCTGGATTTGCTTTGGACTAGTGACTAATTCTTCAGTATTTAGATAACTACTATCACACTTGAAATGGGATAGATGAGTCAACTAATAAGAATTTGATCAATATACTTAAAAATAATATAGTCAATAATCATAGGAACTAGCACAACACCTTGTCTAATGCTCTCTAGGTAAATAGAATCACATTGAAATGGGTATTGGTTATTTATCCTTATTATTTGGTCTATGGGAAAGAATCAATTCTTCCATCAAATGTTTTATTTCTATCACTTCAACGTTCCCAAGCCTCAAGAGGTTAGCCTTTTCCTACTCTCCAAAATAGAAATGAAAAACTTATCATGTTGGAAGGAGGAAAGGAGAAATATAAAAATTTGTTGCTACCGTAATAGATCATCAAAAAGTGGTTTTAGCAAGCACAATGTTAGTGATAAGCATTTGATAGAGTTGGTCTTAAAATGGGACGAAGTCAATGAACCTAAAGGAAAACACACCAAGTTTCAAGTAATGTAAAACAGATCCTTACCAAATTGGAAAATATAGGGACCCACAAGGGACCGATACATAGTAGTTATAAATCCTGGAAGGTGATATTAATTCCCTTACTATTAATGGCCAGATCCTTCAACGACACTTCACTTGATTTTTTGAAAGAAAAATCAATTGTATATAGTTTTCTTTTTGTCTCATTTATGATTTTTGATTTTATTTTGAGTTTAGTTTTGATTTCAGTTAGTTGGAATTTGTTATTGCTTCGTTTATTTTTGAAGTTAAGGTTTTCTTTTCACTTACTTTTTTTAAGGTATGTTGAGTTTTCAACATTTGGTGAAAAAAATGAATCTCTCTCTTTTTAAAATGTACGACTATGTTCTTCTATCAAAAGTAACGTGAAACAATTTAAGTTGAAGAAGGAAACAAAGAATGCTTATAGTTCCTCCTACATAAAACTTTAAAAAACTCAATTATTTATTAATTGAAGCAACTAGTTCTTTCAATGAGAATTTCAAATAAGTCATAATTTTCATAATACCAACTATAGTAAGGATGAAAGCTTATGGATGTCACTTTTCTCTAGGAAGGAAAATCCTAATGCCTAAGTGCTTTATTCATTTCTTCATCAATAGATATCATCCTCAAAAATCACTAGAACAAGGCTTTTATTCTCCCTCTTCCCTTTCATTTTAAAAATAAAGCATATAAGAAGAAAGAATGAAAAGAGAAAACCTTATAAAAAAAGTAAAAGGAAGAGAATTGAATAAGGGTGAAACACATTTTATGAGAGAATTTAGATATGTTCATTGGGGCTATGGACACTCACTAGTAGAGAATCAAGGCTTGTGATATGGGGTGAATCTATAGGGACTCTGACACTTGTGAACGATGAGAAGAAACACCAGAAAAAATTATTGAGTAACTTAGATATCTAAATAATATTTCCCAAACAATGAAAAGTTGTCAAAAATTATTTCTCCCTATTCAAGATTAAAGTCAAGTTTCAATCAAAGACTTATCGTTCTCATTGCTTTAGCAACTAGGTACTTTATAACATGATAAAGAATCACTACAAAGGTTATTTGCAGAGGATCTATGCATGTCTTTTGTTTCCAAATTTTCTTCTAACTTGCACCTTACTTGAATTTGAATGTGTTTCTATTTGAGGGTATGTACACAGAGAAAATGGATTCACCCAATGAATCGCCATTAGTTTAGGCTACAACACACCTTAAAGTTTTTTTCATAATTTTGGGTACCACTTTATACTTTTATTATCATTTAATTCCTTTCTTATTCTAAAGATCATTTTTCTTCTAAATTTTGATGAAGTTTCAAGAAAAACAATTTTTGTTTTTGTATATGATGATGATTATTAGCGTCCATTAAGACCCGAATTGATCTATGGGACCTTAGAGGGTAATTGATTACTTGTGATTCTTTAAATTTGTTTTGTGCTCGAAAAGCATTAGAGAAGCTTTCAAGATCACCATACCACTTTTGTTGAGTTAAGATGTTAGGAAGTTTGGTAGTGTGATAAATATTTTGAAAATGAGGTCTAATATGGGTATAGAATTTGGACAATATAAGAGGAAGTGCTTTTCATCTTCAACCTTCTTTAGTGTCACAAAGGTGACACACTCTTGATCCGAATTGTTTAGGGAATTGACAGCATGAGTTTCACTATGGAGCTTCATTGAGAATTTGTTCTTATCTTAGCAATGCTTATTTTTTTCTTACACTTGGAAAAGAAAGCAGGATAGATAGTGCTAGATTGGGGTTGATTATCTTTATAATACCTTAATTTTCTTTTCCTCTAACTCTTTATCACCACATTTTCTCTTTAAATTTTGATTTGACATTTTTTAATAGTATCTTTTTTTCTACAAATTGTTTCTTCCATGATTCCCCAATAGTTTAGCCAAGACCCGGTGATCTTGATGCCATCCTCAGCGAAGGTCGATGGTGGTTATGACTTGATTTTTGAAGCAATTTTAGGTAGCCTCTTGTCTTTCATGTTGTTTATTTTGTTCTTATACATTAGGTATCTATATAATACCTTAATTTTCTTTTTTCCTCTAACTCTTGATCACACCACATTTTCTCTTTAAATTTTGATTTGACATTTTTCTTAATAGTATCTTTTTTCTACAAAATTGTTTCTTCCATGATTCCCCAATAGTTTAGCCAAGACCGGGCGTCTTGATGCCATCCTCGCTTGAGTCGATGGTGGTTATGACTTGATTTTGAAGCAATTTTAGGTAGCCTCTTGTCTTTCATGTTGTTTAACTTGTTCTTATACATTAGGTATCTAGTCATAGCCATGCTCTTGTAAATTCTAACCTTGTACAATATCTAGTGCAAACAGATATTTATAAAAAGAACAGAAAATATACAATGGAAAATACAAACATTACACAGAGATTTTTCCCCTGGAAACCCAAACTCGGAAAACCAACATATTCTATATTCATTCATTGTGTTACAATGTTTACAATACAAAATACATATAGGAGCCAACAACATCCAAAACCCTAACCCAATGACCTGGGTTAGTCCAAAACCCTAATTCCTTAACCGGAAATAGAAAATCATCGACAAATAAACCATGTGCCGAAAAACCACCTAAATATAATGCGGTCCAAAAAAATGCAGTCCCGATTCAAAAAAAAATACATTATGGGGCGTTGCCCCCGAGTGCGTCTGGCACATAAGCTGAGACACTAATACTCGTGCAAAGAATATAACACATACCCAACATTCTCCCACTTGTTGTTTTCTTTGCATACAAGGGGTTATAGGGTTACATAATCAACAATCCATGGCAGCAATGCCCATGGATCCTCTACACCAAGAGAACTTCTCAGTGCTCACAGATTTTGTTAATGAGCCTGCAACATTATTCAAAGTGTCCACCTTCATCAGTGATACTTTCTTATCTTCAATCATGTCTCTCACAAAGTGATATTGAACAGCAATGTGCTTTGTCTTTGAATGATAAGCAGGGTTCTTCGCCAGAGAAATTGCACTCTGACTGTCACACTCTATCC
>SNQJ01S0204462.1:4374-16568 GCA_010110895.2 Picea sitchensis
ACTAGAAGGAAGCACCAACTCCTTGGTTTCTCTAGCACCAACTCCTTGTGTTCAATCCCCCACTTGAAACTCCGAGGACACCGGTCCTCCCTATCACCTCCCAACCTCCCTGGATTATGAATATGAAATACTGAAACCTATTACAGTGATATAGTGTTCAATAACAACTTACCAGTCTCATCACTATTCTACAAGATTTTTCTACTCAGACTTCCTCGCTGTCTTCCAGCATGCATTCATTGCCCATTATGTTCTTTTTCTTTTATGCTCTATGCACCATGTCCATTAGCTGCACAATTCTCCTTCTATTCATTTTAGTTGCTGCACTCTGATCCTTCTTCATACATGAATCACCTTCAACAACATCCATAGCAATCCCAACCACAACAACAACCCCATCTCTTCTATGTACTATGTATTTATAGCTTTTGTGCACCTTGTGCATGCAATGTGCACAATACCTCTGCATACTCACACCGCGTCAATATCCTCCACAACTCGAGTTCTTTGTCTGATCATCATCGTGACTCTTTAGCTTCTCTGGCCGTTTTTCCACTCGTTCAACATCACTGTATGTTATGATGAGATTCCTCATCCTCTGTGGCAGTTGAGACTCTTCGTCTTCTATGTGACAGTTGAGCTCACCTTCTCTGTTCCAGTTACAAGCTCAATGCTCATCTAGCTGTCAATCACCTCCACGAGCATCTTCATCCCTCTTGAAGATTCCCAGAGACTCTTCATCTCCTCTGTCAATCACCCCGAAGTGTCTTCAAGTCCTCTGGAAGACACCATCAGTGGTTCTGGTAGTTACACTATTCTGGAAGACACCATCAATGACAAGCTTACTCCCAACTGTAAACCTTCCAACAATATGGCCATAGGATTTATCTGCTTGTCTATTTCTCTAGAAATTCTCCACCATGTATGTGATGTCACACAAGAATTCACTCCAAATGAATTATGGACCAGATTGGAGGTTCTATTTGGGAATAAAGAAGATTTTCAATACATTCATTCTCATGGAGAGGTTGAATAGATATAGCTAGAAGAGAAACCGTCAGAAGATCAAGCCTCTTATTATGAAGAGTCTTCTACAAAATTATTTGCACAAATTTGTATTCCAATAATTGAAGATGATGTCTACTCCATTTCATATTTTTTTTCAGAAGTTCATGTGGAAGATATATGGCATGCACCTTAGGAGTCACATGCAGACACGTTTCCATGCACAATGGATGCATCTCAGGAGACAAAAGGGGATCCATGCAGATCAGACTCCATTCTGATATTTTTTTATATTTGAATTCCTCTCGGGAAAACATCCAATTTCAAAAAAAAAATCATCCGAAATAGAGTTCGTAAAGTGAAGTTATGATCTTTTTAAAGTCAACAAAATTTCAGCGTTTTTTTGGAAACAACTGCATGGTTTTCAAAGTTTCATACAAACTTTATTTGGATATTCTTCATTACAAGAAGAGAAAGTAGATATGTGTGGACATATCAATGGTGCATCTTCTCCATCAAATCCGTGCAGACATCTATATCTTCAACGAGCACAAACTTGCACAATTGCGAGGTCTTCGTGGAGTGAAGGACATGGTTGCTTAGCAACTGTTTTTTGTTCCTTCTCATTTTTTTTATGCATTGTAATTTGAGGGGGGGTTTTCCCATGAAGTTTTCCCTCTTTTCTTGTTTATTTCAGTGTATCTTTTGTATTTGGGTACCTAACATGGCCTTGTTGGCAGGACCCATTCTTTATTTTCACCATAGTGATGTTTAGAGGGGGTGTTGGAGTTACTTCACACACATCTAGGATTTATTTTTCCTAAGGTTTTTCCTTGTTTATTAGTCATAATTAGTAATTATCCAATATCCTATATTTTAGGGGAGAATATTCCACCTGGAGAATATTCTCTTTTAGTTGACACTTCAATTTGACTAGTTGATTTGAGTTTAGATGTTGCATTGGTTTTGTCACCATGCAACATTGGGATCATCACCAGCTAATGTTCACTTTCCTTGGGATCATCACCATACTGGCACATTACCCTTTATTTCATGAGTTAATTGCTCACTACTCTATGTTCAGTTAGTTAACTGAAGACTAGTTGACTAATTAACTCAACTAGGTGGCAGTTCACTCTCGTAACTGCTTGAGAGACTAGACTAGGTGGTAGTTTACTCCCATAACTACTAGTATGTGTCTAGATCACTCTAGACCGCCACTATGGCTAATTATTTACTCATGTATCCTATATCTATTGTAAATTATTCACTCTTTGAGTGTGGAATACAGTTAATGAGAATTCTTCCATTCTTTCTCTCCTTCTTCTTTCTCAATTTATCTCTGGAAATGTGTGTAGTATTTTCTATCTAGATATATTATGTGTAGGTTCAACACATTTACATTTTACAATCATTTGTAAAAATATTAAACGATCCATCCACTATCAAAATAATACAAAGCATGTTAGAGAGATGTAGCATAGAGACAAAAGGAAAACTAGAACAAAAAATAGTCAATCACCTACATACAAGGAGAAGAACAAATAGGGAGTTCAAGTTGAATGCCAACATCAAAGATTTCAACATGGGAGATATCATACTGGATCTAGGATCCAAAGTCAATGTAATACCCAAGAAGACATGGCAATGTATGGGAGAGCCCACATTAGGATATTCACTCGTTCAGTTGAAACTAGAAAACCAACACAAAGTTCTACCAATTGGGAGACTGAAAGGAGTGACAATAGACCTAGATGGAGTGCGCACTAAAGAATACTTCGAAGTAATTTAAATAGTGGATGGCACAACAACATATCCATCATTTCTTGGCTTGGATTGGGCGTTTGATAACCAGGCCACAATCAATTTAAAGACACGAAAAATGACATTTGGGTCAGGAGAATACAGAGTCATTGTGCCATTAGGCTCATTAGAAGGGGAGAGGTTTGTAGATCCTAATTGCTTGGATTTGGAGGAAATCAACCAGTTGTACAAGACAACTGCACGATATGAGGATTACGTAAACCGAACTGCAGATGGGATTCTCAGTTGGCGGAGCATTACTTCATGCTCGTCAGACTCAGATACGGGTTTAGAGAACTGGCAGCAGAGCCTACATGAATTTTCCACAAGAATATGTGCAAGAATAGACCGTGTAGTAATATGGATAGGTGCGGAGATAAGGGAACCACCCAGTTTCCATGGGGTAAATGATCTAGAAGCATTATTGACACATTACGAAGATGAAGTGTTAGAAAATCAGAGACTCTCAACACTAGATATAGCACTCAAGGCCACACCTGCAAGATGGTGGGGTGTACACAAAGAAATAATCAAGGATTGGTACCAATGTAAGCGGTTATTGCACATAAGGTTTGGTGCAGAACATAAAAGAAACAAGCAACAAAAATATGATGGACATGGAGCACCAACATAACACTTGGAGAAGTGCAGAACGCTGTGGAAAATGACACCCCCAGAGGAATGGCCCCATCATTTCATACATACCTTAGAGGGAATCCCAACAAACTGGTATACAGACTAGGAACTGCACAAAGGAACTGCAAGATGGACAATACTACCACATAATTTTACAGTCACTTTATCATTCAAGCATGAGAACCCCAACATATATACAACACTTAAACAAATAAGAGGGGTGATATTCATTCAAGAACCAGAAGTCGAACTCATAATAGAAGAACAACAACGAAATAGACAGACAGTAAACAAAATGTTTTAATGCTACCATGTGCAGGAATAAGTACCAGAGGAAGATGACCCGCGTGATATTCAGATCAAGGAAGTGGAAGGCGAAAGAGAAGTGGAAGGTCCACCTCTAGAATCAGAAGTAATTTCTACACCGATCAAGGTGAATAAATTCAACATTGGGATAGTTGAGAATCCCAAAATGGCCAACATTGGAGACTACTAGGATGATTAGATAGTGGAACTTGGGTCAATCATGTTAAAGGTATAAATCAGAGAAATCAAACCAACACCGAGCATGGGAATTTCCACCTCGGGGATTTTTTTTGCAGGACTTGCAGTGCTCTTCTCCAAGCTCCTCGACCACGGGTCTATGCATTTTATTGGTAGAGTATTTCGGCCATCAGACACCTCCTTTGACCTCACACTTTAGGGGGAATCTATTATAGCATTATTAACCCCCTAACCACTGAGACATCATCTCCTAGAGGTCACCTACCCAATTCACTCATCTTTCATCATCTTCCCATTGAGATTCTATCACAATCTCCCTAATTTGGTCACCCTTTTCATTTCTCAAGCCTACGACCGAAGGGGTTGGTCACCCTTTCTAAAATTCCAAGTTGCAACTGGGTCACTATGTCTATGTACTTAGGTCATGATCGAGCCTAGAAGCTCCATTTTTTGTATTTGGTTTCAATGGATGAGACCTCTCTCAGATTTCTAGGGGTTTAGTCTCGAGAAGGATTCCATTATAATCCTGTAGATATTATCCCATTAACCATATGTCCTTATCTCTAAATCCCTATAAGAACCAATCCATTTCCATGGGAAATGAGGAGAAAGAACTGGCAAATTTACTCTGGTGTTTTGTGGAAAGGCATGGGAAAGGAGCTTGGAATAAAGATATCTCTTTAGTTTACACATGTAAGTTGTAATATTGCTTACTTGATTAATTGAAGATATGTTGGATGTTTCCCTTTAAATGATTGTTGATGTAAGTTTGTGTGTTTATTGATATAGGATTGATATATTTGTAGATCATGACATATTATCAATCTTAGAAGCATCATTTTCTCATATATTTGTTCCTGTCTAAGGTATAGGCAGAACCTAAGGGAGCTCAACTCCTACAGGGTATAAAATACCTACAACAAGAAAGAGGCCTACCACTACACCAACACTGATATATTGGAAGAACCATTATATAAAATGAGCTCATATACCTTTAGTGTGTAGGCCTCTTGGGGATGTAGGCCTTAATATATAGACCCTACTCTTTTTTTATTTCCTTCCCATGTCTCTACCTAGGTGGAAACATAGAGAGGAAAATGGGATGATAATCTCATGAAACTGTTCCAACATGGGATGATAATCTCATGGTCTCACTTCACTATCGAGACCGAAAAGAATACTTCCATCTATGAGCTTGGCTCAAATGTGATTCCTTTTGGATGCAATGTCAAACATCCCAAGATGCCTAAAACTCATTAGATCTCGCTGAAAAGGAGGTTATTTGTAACATTCCCACTCTAATCCCTAGTTTAATTAATGCCTAATGTAGATATAATATGTGGCTATGACCAAGAAATGTAATATGTGAATTGTATTTCTATGTTTTAATAATAAAAATGAGATGCAAGTTTCTAAGGAGATATGGATATATATGGGGGAGTCTAGGATAATGGTCAAGAAGACTCCAAGGGGGAATTACCATGTATATTAATTCAACCCATTTTCCTAAAGTTTTTATTAGTATATGAACCTTCTAGTTTCCAATTGAGTGTTCCCAAAGAGAATCATTGAATACATGTAAGAGGGTGGGTGTGAGTGGTCACATCCCAAAGTTAATGGGAACATGGGAGATGAGCACAATCATCTTAGTGAAGTGTCTGAGTCAAGCAAGAAAACCAAAGGAGAGGAAATTTGTATGGGTTGGGACAACAATTTTAGTTAGTCAAGTTTTGTGCATAAGGATAAAGTAGAGAGGAAAAAAGAGAGCTTGGATATGGAAAAACCATGGTGGGTGAATTATAGCGCATGTTGGAGCGTATCTACAGAATTTTGGAGCTGAAGACTGAAGAGATAGTTTTTTAAGCATGAAGAGTGAAATCCTGATTGAGTTGCACTGTGGCAACAAGTAATTATTGTTGTCTTCTAGTAGTTTTCTTGGAAGCAAGTTCCCTTGAGTTCCCAGTTGAGAAATTCCTAATTACCTCTTCCGGAAATACCCTGATAAATGAATGGGACACCCAAGGGACTAATATTAGTGAAGGGGTACATTCCTTGGGTTGTGAAGGCTGAGAGGAAGAGAGATGGTGGAAAATCAGGATATCTGTAGGAGAATACCAATGGGTGTGAGATTTCTAAGATGTGAGTCGACAGTGAGAGACCACCCTCTTTTGTGGATTACTAGCAACAGCTCGGGGGTGACTTGTTGTTGAGATTTGGAGCAATAGTTATATGGTTGGGTGGAACTTATGTCCCAAGTAGATAGTTTCACACATATTTATAAAAGATAAGTGTTTAATCATGTTGTTGTGTTATTTAATGAGTTTAATTGTTGTGCATGGAATCTATGTAGTTGGAAATAATTTATGTGTTGTTGTGTTGAGTTATGAGACTGCAATCATGTTGATTTTATCATGTTGTAGATGCATCAAGTGAATTTTATTATAAAGTAATCAAATTTGTATTTAATTTGTAGTTGTAAGCTACATGAAATTATTTAGCTAGCATAAATTTCATTTGTATGAGTATTTCGCACCGTAATGTCCCTCGGTTGGGCTGGGGGATATCACATTATGATATCAGAGCCTTTGTTTCAAACACTAGGATTGAATGGGATAATAATTGGTGTGAGTTGAGTAATTTTTTGTTGCAGACTTCAGTCTGTGTAAATTTTAGGAAAAACGAAGAAGCTGGAGTGAAATACCCAAATTCATGGGTAAATTTCGAGTTTGAGTGCTTCAAGTAAGTCGAAGAGATGATATAAGGTGTGAATATACAATTTGTAGAGAGGAATTCAAATTATAATGGTAGAATTTAATGTTTTAATTTTTGTTGTATTGTTTTACAGAGATCAGTGAATCGACGTTCGAGATCGATGGTTGAGATTCACTTGAATAAATTTAAAAATTCATAAGATTTTGGTTGTTTGAAAGGTTGAGTAAATCAAGGGCCACCTAGATCTGTTTTCAACATTTTTCAAAGGAATAAAAGTGATAATCTATATTAGTTTTGGAGGTTGGAAGAAGGGATTCAGTTGATGGTCAAGATCATCATCTTGGATTGAAGATCAAAAGCTTAGATTCGCCTTTTTTTTTTGTCAAAAATTCCAAGTTTTGGAAATTCTCCAAGAGAGAGGGTCGACGATCGATGGCCACGTAAACCAAAGTGGTAAAGATTTCATTTTTCCAAAGGAAATAATCGATGGGCCAATGGTTAGGCATCAGCTGGATTTGACGAAGTGTTTTCAATCATCAATGAAAATCATTGATGGTCGATGGGTTGATGGTTGGGTGTCATCTGACTCAACGAAGTGTTCCGAATAAAGAAAGAGAAGTATTTTCTATAGCTCCGCACTTAAAAATAAATAAAGAGAAGTCTTCAATGGGTCTTGGAGGAAGGAACATGTAGGATCATGTCACTATGAGAAGCCTGGATAAGGAAGTGCAGAGCTATAGAGAAGATAATGAAAGCATTATGAAGACTCATGAAGAGATACTTCATATCTTAAGCATTTTGCATAATAAATTTAACAAGGACTTTGTCACTAAGCAAGAAATTAGTGTTATATAAGTGACAACATCCATATTCCATAGAAAAAGGAATGATCATCAGAATAATAGGCAATAAAGAAGCATGAGAAAGATCCATCATTATCCAAAGCATTCCACTGGAAGAAATCATGCAAGTTCAAGGCCAAGGAGTAGCCCAAGTGTGTCACCTGTTAGGATATAGGGAAGAAGGCATGAGGAAAATATCTTTCAAGGTGAACTTTGGAAAATCAAGCCACCAACTTTCGATGGTGAGCATAGGAAAGGAGAAGAAGTCAAAGACTAGCTATTGGGAATGAAGAAATATTTCTAGTTGCATGATTATACCTCTCGGGTAGAAGCTATAATTGCAACCTACCAGTTGCAAGGAAAGGAAGCCATGTGGTGGGATCAACTTAAGAAAGCCAAGAAACTTGATGAGAAAAGGATATCATGGAGGTAGTTCAAAGGATATTTCCAAGAGAAATATTTTTTTGATCATTACTATGAAATAAAGATGAAATATTGTTTTGAGCTCAAGTTGGGAAGCATGACAATGGATGAATACGAGAAGAGGTTCCTTGAATTTTTGAAGTATGTTGACTTCAAAAAGGATGAAAAATTCAAAATACAAAGGTTTCTAAGTGGGTCGCCCTCCTTCTAATGTGACAAGATTCAGTATGATAACCCCAATACCTTGGAGGAAAACATAGGGAGAGAAAGGAATCATTATCAAAGGCTTGGAATGACAAGATGAAAGGGAAAAAGGATCAAAGGTAGAAAGGTTTTAAGCCACCATTTTCAAGAATAGAACCTGTTAGCACCAATATTTCTTTTTGTGCTTGGCCATCATCCAACATCTATAAGGGTCGGTTTCAAAAATAAGCTTCTTCATTTCTTATATTCATTTTCATTTGCAAAAGTGTGTTGCAAACTTGAATGTGCATGGCAAACTTAACTGTGCGTTGTAAACTTGACTATGTGATGAGAACTTGAATGTGCACTGCAAAATTGAATGTGTGCTATGAACTTGAATGTGCATTGAAAAATTAATTTTGCACTGCAAACTTGATTGTGCACTACGAACTTGACTGTGCACTACGAACTAAATTGAAACAATTTACAAAAATATAGTACACAACAAAATCACATTTTCATAAGAACTTTTAAATTCAGATACGGGTTTTGTTGATGGGTCCTAAATCCCTTTAATTCAATAGCAAGAACCAAACTTGCCACCAAGGCCAATTATACTCTGCAACGTTTAATGGTGGAATGTTTCTCCAGATCTTGTAATCTGACCAATTAATTGATGGGATTTATGTTTTCTTGTGAAGGCTTCTCCTTTGGTTCAAACGTTCTCTTTTGTATTTTTCTCTTATATGTGGGACCGATACAAGATATAAGCCTGTATAAACCAACTAGATAATCAAAGTGGGGAACTTAACTATTGGAGAAGCCTGATCTTGGGATAACACTTTTACTCTTGCATGCATACAATGATTCTCTACCACAGACCTAGTAATAATACATTAACCTGTTGGTATTCCAAATTGATTGAGATATAATTTTATAAAAAAAAAAACATGCATGCAAGAAACGATGACAAGAAAAATAATTCTCTTAACTCTAATCATCCATCACATAATAACACAGGGATTTACTTTTCATCATTAAAGATAAGAACTATAAAGAATTGCATCAGATAACTTATCAATAGTTTTAGAAGCTCTTACTCATTACAACATCCATTAATGAGATGAAATCAAAAATAATTCTTCTCCGCATCCAATCGTACACACTTTTGATGAAAAACACAAACGTTTCTCTAGTCATAAATAGGACTTCTCAATTAAGGTAGCTCCGAAATAGTTCTTAACAAAATCCAAAAATGAGGGTCTTTACAAAAACCATCGACCTTTACTAATAGGTAGATACTCCTATTTATAACATACTAATAACAAAAAATAACAATTAAAGTGCAACTAAGTAAAACAAAACTCGTCACATGGCGCTTTCTTCTATCAGTCTTTCTAAGAGTCATCACAAGATCTCACTTAAGTGGATGACTCTTCTCGTACTCTGACCACTTAATGAAGAGATCCTCGCATGTGTTAGCATACGAGAATCTATGTTGTTCCATTGGGGTCGAATGAATCTCTCTTATCTCTATTGCTCAGGCCCGATACTTGACTATTCTGGCACTTTACTGTTGTAGCATGGCTCGAGATTTGATTGGGTGCTCCATGAACTATCACACCTATCCTGGCACCATGTGTGGCACCTTTGCTATTTCCTCGGCCCATGATGAGTCTTGTTTGACATGCAATTTGATTATTTCACGCAAGTTGACATAGTCATCAGGTGTGCCAAATTCAAGGAGGTTGATGTCTCTCATTAACCGATTGATATTGATCCATCTTTTATCACACTTGGACCATTATTCTCGGATTTACCGATGAGGTTCCCGAGCCATTTTTGCCCAATATTCGGACAATTTATTTATGCAATCGAGGTTGCTTTCTTTTAACACCCATATTTCATGCTCTTTTGTATCTCGACCTTGTTGAACCACACTGATATAGTCGACCCTTTCCACGACTTGTTGTTCTTTCTCATACCATATATCCATATCCTTGCACGTGGCCACCACCATGAGAGTTTCTTCTTGCATATTGGCTATCCTTGCAGTGAATAGGTGTCGTTCATCTGTAAAGTTTTTGTAGGACTCCTTGAATTCGCTCCTTAGGAACACCGCGGCTTGTGTGGTGTCCTGGTAATATTTCTCCAAGTGGTGCAAATGTTCTAATTCTTTTAGAGTAGCAACCAACTCTTATTCATCCCTTTTTTCTTTGTCCAGGGTGGCATCTATGATTTCCATCCTTGCACTGATAAGTTCAAATGTTTTGGCATGCTCTGTATTTATCAAATTTTCCTCCATGGTGATGAGGATGGAGTGATAGAGAGTGATCCTCCTCTTCTTTGTGGTTCTTGGCATGATACATTTTATTTTCCAATGGTAAGTGATGGCATGTATGTCAAACACTTCATCCATAGGTTCGAGGATTTTTTGATCTCCCCAGGTGAGTGTATTTCCCAGGCTCTTGATGGTATATATTTGTTCAAGAATGGGTTCTTGAACTTCCTCCCTGTGTTCCAAAGGGCTGACTTTTGCTTGTCTCTCATCAAGAAGTTTATCATCGATTGAAATTGAGGCATAGAGGGTGGGCTCAGTACTTACTTGGTTATCGGTGTTGAGACGTTGATTTTCAGCTATGGAGCTTCTTCCTTTTGTTCGCCCGACCCTGGCTAATACCTTAAACTATTTTCTTGGATCTCTGGTGAATTGGTAAGCTCAGTGTCTAAGACACTCTCGACCCCTTTTTCATTGTGTGGAAGGCCCAAAATTTGAGCGTCGGGAGCTGGGGAGGATGTCTTCTCTAGCTCCTTTTCCTCTATGATCTATACAGGGGTCACTAGGGATACCTCTAGTCTCTCTTCATCATCATATATGTTTATTAATTCGCAGAGGGGGTTTGGTACACTTTCTCTCCCTGATATTCCATCTTTCTCCATCTGAGCTAAAACACCCACCGCTGATCCAGCCTATGGCGTTGTGATTTCAAGGTCGTCCAACCCGACGATTTCATCAATGTCTATTAGTTTAGGGCTGCTTGGGCCTATCTAGATTTCATCTAGGTTGTCTTCGGGAGATGTTGTCATTCCTTTGAGGTTTGGGTCATCTTGCAGCTACTCAATTATTCATTGCACCTATTGTATCATGAGAAACCCCCTTTCTCGCATGTCAAGTGTCATAGGGAAACCGCTTTCCTGCATTGAAGCTATCCAAGGGATCTCTGCTTCTTTTGTCGCTATCATTTCTTCCCTATATCTAAGGGCCTCTTGAGTCGGTTTCTCTATGGTCATCACCTATTCATCCAAGCTCATGGCTTTGAACCTGGTCATTTTGGGGTTGGTCGTCCTTGCCACCACTTCATCCCAGTCTTGGGAATTTTCTGTGAAGACTTCATCTTCAAATTTGTCATGGACTTATGGCCAGTAGGACGACACTTGTGAGGCATGTTTCAAGAACAAACCCTTTGGTTCATTCTTGCAGAATCAACCAATCTGGAATATGAACTCCAATTGGATCAAGCCCTCTTTCTTGTCTTGAGCAATGTCCTTCACCAAGTAGAAGCCTAAATGGAATCCATAAGGTATAAACACCCGCTTTTTATCCTTGACCAAGGTGGTGTTGTAGACCTATAGGATGGTCTAGTAGCATATCTCTCCCACTACAATCCGATCAAGGACATGCGCTTGAAAAATATGTGGTGCTCTGGTGGCCTCGAACACCCTAATGTATGTGTCTCGCTCGTCCAAGTACCAGAGACCTACCTTAGATATCATCTTTTTGGCTATGGATTATAGTCTTAGGAATTCTTTCTTGAAAATAATGAAATAAATATGTGCGATGAACTCATCGCAAATGAGGGAGTAAGATTTTTTGTACATGTAGTCACATAGGATGTTGAAATATATGTGGACTAGGAGGTCTGCAACATGTCAGCTCAGGTTCATGCCTACAAAAATGTTTCTGGCACACATGACATCAAGTAAATATGAATCCATGTATAAGTTTGGTGTCTCTCCTTCCTTCAACATCTGAGCCTGTTGTATGCATATGCTTAGTTTCTTAGAAATGATGACTCCCCAATTGAA
>SNQJ01S0204464.1:0-16567 GCA_010110895.2 Picea sitchensis
ATAGATCCTTGGCGGAAGTGTATTGTCCCATGCTTTCTTTGATAGGGCTTGAGAGTTCACTAATAATGGTCTTGAGATCCAATGCATCATTCTTCTTTCATTCCCTTTGAGCTGCAAACTTTGACTTTTCTTCAAAGGAAATGATCCACCAATGGCTGCCTTCCAAATTGTTTCTCCCATTGTCTTCAAATGTAATCTCATCTCTATTCTCCAAGTAGAATTGTTTTCCTCATCAAGGATTGGAACTTCATCATCCGTTTGTGTGTCTATGAATCCCCTTCAAGCTTGTTAAGTCTTGTAGTGAAGGCCCTCTCTGATACCAATTGTTGGACACACCTACCACACTTAGAGGGGGGGGGGTGTGAATGAGTGTGGGGCTCTTTTTCCCAAAACTTCCTTCTTACACAAAACTCATTAGTTAGCATTCAACATTTACTCATTACTCATTGTTGTCATTTATAACTAGTTAGATGTGAACATATATCAACAACATAGATCATCAATAATTCATCACCACAAGGAACACAAAGAACATAAGATGTATGTACAATTTTATTTTTATTACGGACTACAATCCTTGGGGTTTTTCAGCAACAACTGAATAGAGTAAAACTCTACAAGAGCACCAACTCTATAATGCAAGACTCATCTTACACCCTCAGCATCAACTGATATGAGGAAACAATTCTCAACATATATCAATCTGCAACAGGTACACGACCTATCAGTAGTGCAACATGCATGTGTATGCACCCTGCCAATAGTACATCCCGCATGTATATGCACCCAAACAATACTACAACCTGCATATACACTCCCAAACAATACTACAACCCACGTATACCTTCTGAGCTATTAGGGTTTATCCTTCAAGATCAACTCAGATCTTCTGCAACCAATTTATCATTCTCTTCTTGTTTCTCACTGTCCAAACTAACCAACAGCCAGTCACAATACATCCAATCTCTCCAATAGCTTACTCATGCTCCACAACCAATCAATATGAATGCTACTCAGTCATGCATAAGCAATCAACATACTATAGCCATCATATCAGTACTGAATCATAAGAGTTTTGCTCACTCCATCAACCAACATAAACCACATCATAGCAACCATAACAAGAATTTTCTAGGCATTCACAACACAATAAGTAATGCTATCCATCAAGAAAATAATGTAACCATAACAGTGTCTCAGTGATAGATCTGAGCCCATAGAGTGCATATATGGAACCTGCTTCAGTCTTCAACAGATTGTCATCAGCTCAACCACAAATCTCCATGATTTTATCCACTATATACTCCCTATACACTGACAGCCTACATACTGTATGCACCTTGTACACTAACATCTTGCGTATACGTACCCTATGCACAGACAACCCGCGTATGCACCATAAAATAGGGTTTTTTCTATAATTCTGAGAATTTCTCCATCATGATCTCAGACTTGTCGAAAATTCAATGTGTCCATGAGATATTCCTCATGCTTTCTTCCTCAGAATATATCTTCAATCATGCTCAAGAGATCCACACCAAAACCGCTCTCACAAGAAGCTCTCCATCAATACTCCAAAAGATGTTCTCACAAGAAGCTCTCCATTGATCCACAAAAAGGATGATCTACAACAGACCTTTGCTATCTTATTTATACTTTCATCCTCTTGGTCACTTAACCCATTTTTAGGTTACTTAACCCATTTCTAGGTCACTTAACCTATTTTCCTTATTTTATGGTTAACCACTTTCCATAAATAGAAAGTTCTCCAATACTTTATCATTTAAATATTCCTTCTTGATTTTGTCACCTTACTTTATCATTTAAATAATCTTTCTTGATTTTGTTACTTCTCTTTATTATTTAAATAATCCACCTTGACTTTGTCACTTTAACTTATCATTTAAATAATGATTTCTTCTTTTAGGTCACTTTGACTTCTTTGACCTTGGGGGCTTCAAGCCTTCATATGGGGGTCCTCCAACTTTGTAAGGCCATAACTCTCAAACCGTGAGGAGTTATGTGACATTCCACATACCACCGGAAATGGAATGAAAATAACTATCCATATAGGATAGTTTCACCAACAAATTCATTGATCTTCATCTCATTATTCCACATACAAGCATGGGTCCTCCAACCATTCTTCTAGGATAACTCAATCTGCAAAGCATCTTCCTGTAAGAGATTTCACCATAAGGGGACCACATTGGAGTTCATCCATTTGTGCACCTTATCAATCATGATAAGACAATAATGAGTCATCTATACATTTTTCCAACAATGCATCATATACTAATGAAACCACATCAATCCATATTCATCATGTATCAATGACAACTCATTGATCCATCTTCATCATATCAATGAAAACTCATTGATCCATTTTCATCTATGCATTATCATCAAGGATAATACATATCAAATTACATCAATCATCAACCAATCAATCCTTTGGCATTAATCAAACAATCAATCACTTGACATCAATCACTTGGCATCAATCAATCACACCTTTGGCACCATTGACAACATGATCCAACACTCGGGCCTCTCTACCCAAACCTCTCTATCATCCTCTGGCTATCTGCCTTATGAATTCTGATACAAGATCTCTTTACAAAAGAGGGGCTCTGCGATCTCGTCCTCTCTCACCTAACATCATCTATTACATTGAAGTTTCATAAATGTTTACCCAGACCTGACTACGATTTGGGCCTGCTACAAGAAACCCTTTAAGGCAATTCAACCACTACCTGTACAAAGGCATGGCCCGACATTTACAGCCTTACAACATGAAAATCTATATAGGATTATTTCAAATTTAAAAATGGGAGGATTAATGCCTCTCCCTTTCTGCATTGCATGTTTGCGTGCTAGGGGTGTTCACTGAGGTGGAGCGATGCTCCTGCATCATGATTTCAAAAAGAGCTAGGAAAATATTAATCGAGAGATGATAGACATTGGACTCCTAGAATTCGTCTCACCCGAGGACTTTGTCGACCTGGATGACATAGTCAAGCAACATGCAGAAAAAGACTTGGTATGGAAAACAGAGATAGAAAAGGTGGTGATCATGGCTCCAGGTCAAGTACAGTAGTTCATGGAGCGTCTGATTAAGGCTCGAGCAGTTTTTCAATGGTTAAGTGTCAAAATAGTCAAGTACTGAGCACATGCAGTAGAAGTGAAAGAAATCATTTCAGCCCCGATGGACTAACACAGGTTCTCGTATTCCAACACATGCGATGAACTCTTCATCAAATGGTCAGAGTATGAGAAGAGTCATCCACTTCAGTAAAACTATTTGATGATTCTTAGAAGATAGAGAGATGAAAGTGCCATGTGGCGATATTTTGTTTTACATAGCTTGCACTTGTAGTAGATATTTTTAGTTAATGATTCATTATAAATAAGAGGATTGACCTTTTAGCAAAGGTCGATGGTTTTGGAAAAGACCCTGATTTTCGAAATTGTAAGGAACTATTTCTAAACTACCTTAATTGAGAAGTCATGTTTAGGACTAGAGACAAACTTTTGTTTTTCATCAAAGGCATTGTGTGATTGGATTTGAGGAGGAACTACTTCCAACTTTATTTCATGAATGGATGATGTAATGAGTAAGAGTTTATGAATCTATTGATAATTTGGTTGTTTCAATATTTTTTGTAACTCTTGTCTCTAATGAAGAAAGAAAATCATTGTGTTAATGTGTGATTAATGCTAGAGCTAAGGAAACTATTTTTCTTGTCATCATTTTATTGCATGCGTGTTTTCTTACAATAATTGTATCTCAGTCAATAATTGAAATACCAACAAGTTAATGTATTAGTTATAGGCTTGTCACAGGTGTGAATATCTTTGTTGGCATGCTTGGGAACAAGGGTTATCCCAAGATCAGCCTTCTTCAGTATTTAAGAACACCCCCCCTTTTACCAACTAGTTTATACCAACATACATCTTTTAATTAGACCTATCTAATAAAAGAAAAGACAAAAAAGGAGAACATTTAAACTAAAGGAGAAACTTTCATAAGAAGATATCTTGTTAATCACTACGTAAAGTCCATCGATAAATTGGCCAGATCAAAATATTTGGAGAACCATTCCACCATCAAATGCTACAAAGTCTATTTGGGCCTCCGTGGCAGGTTTGGTTACTCTTGTTGAGTTAAAGGGATTTAGAACCCCTCAACAAAATTGGCGCTAGAAGGAAGTTTGATGAATGAATGGATAATAGTATTTCTGATATAATATTTCGCACAGCCTTTAGATTCAAAATATCCCACATGCATGGCTAGTCATTCTCAAGAAAACCCACACACACTAAGTACTACTGAAATGATTAACTCACCCCAGCAAGAGAAAGAACATATATTCCCTAAAATACCTTACACTCTCCCTAACGAGGAGTTGAACTGATTCATAAGAATCACAAGAGCTTATGCCTAGAAAATTAGATCATTACCCTTAGCTTCGTTACTTCCTCATATAAAACAAGTAATCAGACCAGTGGTCGAAACCCCCAACCAGGTTTTTGTTCACACAGTAGACTACTTGATATATTTCTCCCTCATTGAGATAAAAAAATCCCCTTAATATGATCCCCAAAACACTAGCTGGTAACTACTTTGAGCTCGATGATTTTGAATCTGACGAGGAAGGGTTTAACTCAGATCACTCAGCTTCGGAGTCATGCGACATGGATGATAAAAATGATCATAATGAATAAAGGGGAAACCCACCTAAAAAAAAATCTACCATGGTTGGCCAAAGATTCTCTTGCAATCCCCAGACAGGTACATAACCTCCCTCGACATCCAGAAAATTTACTTCCCAAGTTTGACCCTGAAACCTCCAAATTTCATGAATACCACATTAAAAAGTTCATACTAGCTATTAGACTGATGAATTTCCAACATGAATACGTAGTATGCATTATTTTTCCCTATACCTTTGAGAATTCAGCCTCCACGTGGTATTTTAACTTGCTTGTAGGGTCCATAACTAGTTGGACGAAGTTTCATAAACAGTTTTTAGACAAATTTGCATAAGAAACCACTACAGGAGCTTTAATGGCTGAACTGTTCACTGCCACCATGAGTTCAAAAGAAAAGGTTAAAGACTTCAATCAATGATTTACCACTATCCTGAACAAATTTCAACCCGAAGCTAAAACCACTCAGGAGTTGCAAATTGAAGTGTATGCTAATTCTCTCCCTACTTCCATTTCCATGTTTGTAAAAAGAGTTGCCAAGAATACCCTAGCTGAAAATTTTGAGGAATCCATAACAATTGAATTCCAAATGAAGGGATGTAAAGAGGGCCAGGTCCCGCTAGTTAATAAGGAATCTCAACCTCCACCCAAGAGAGGACTCTTATTGACTAGACCTCCAGGGGAAAAAACAGAACAAGGTCTCGAAAAGGGAAGTGGAGACATAAAATACCTACAACGGATGATAAAGAAATTGTCTAATGAAATCGTAGACATGAAAAGAAGTGTAGGGGAAGGAAACCAAGGCCAAAGACCTTATAAACCCTTTTTTAAGAGAAACCCATCGTTCAAAGCAATTGAACCTCCCCCAGCTAGCTTAAACATCAACCTGGGAAATATAGCATCTGACTCTTTGTGTACCTACCATCAAGAGAAACATTCTGAAAGAGATTGTCCAAAATGGGTGCATGCCATGAATTTAATGGCCAATCGGTTCCTACACGAAGTTTCCCTTACCAAACAATCAAGAAACTTAGCGGTGAATATTGTCGATCAGGAAGAAATTGACTTGTCAAAAGAAACAACCATGTTGTTGTGGGATCCTGACTTGTCGATGCCTTACGATGATATATTTGAGGTTCAAGAACCACCCGCTGAGGTTTTAGCTATGAAAACACGAAGTAGGGGTCAACCGGTCTCAAGTGACCTTACCATTTCCCAAAATTCGAGAGGAAAACAAACAACCGATCACCCAAAAGCACCTTTTGTCCCCCAAAGAAATCCCATAAACATCCACACATGAGAATCACCCAAGATAGAATACAACATAGTAGAATATTTAAAAATATTTAAGGAAAATGTATCATTCATTGACATGTGTAGGATTCCCCAACAAAAGTACTTTCTGTTACAAGCCCTGAAGTCAGTAGAAACCCCTATAAGCAGGACCGACCAAGGGGAAAATCTAGCTCCCACAGATCTAAAAAAAAAACAAATGTGAACGGTTGCTCTATAGATAAAAAAGGAAATACTTTTGTCCCACCATTCCTTTTAACATTTGAAGTATTCAACAAAAACCTCCATAATTGTTTAGTTCACTCAGGGGCATCCTATAATGTCATGCCATTATCTATCTACAAGAAACTAAATGCAGTCCCGCTCAAAAGTGATAAACATGTTATACAACTAGACATAAATCAGGTAAAAGTTATTGGAGAACTTAAGGATGCCATGATCATAATGGCTACACACTCGAAATTTGTTCAAGTTATTGACATCATTGTAGTGGATATACCAAAAGATTATGGACTTCTACTTAGTCGAGATTGTTCTGAAAAGTTGAATGGATACTTTAGCATGGACTGGGCTCACCTCTGGTTTCCATTAAAGGGACACACAACCTATATAAGGATGATTGTAAGATTCAAAGTCATAAGGATAGACTATAGTCTTATTTGATATAGGTAGTCTATAAAAGCAATGGCTTCTAACATTAAAAGTAGAAGGGATCTCATCAATGTGTATTTCATTTCCACTAGAAATATAAATACAATGATTTTTGTCTCGTAAAAAAAACTTGAAATATAATTTCTTTTCAGTAGATTCATACATTATTAAAAATATTGATTAAAGTTCACTTAAATATTGCAAATAATCACTAAAGATCACAACAAGCATCGCATATAAGACAAGTATGAGAAAATGTTTTTTATGATCTTCCATTAATTCCTCATAAATATAGAAGGATATTTACATGGAAGACATCATAGATACAATCTCCTTTACAAAAATGGGCAAACTGTAATATAGATTCTACAATTTTCTCCTCTCTAAAGATTCCTCTTGAGGAATCTCTAACAAGACTCTCCTTTTCTATCTCTATACTTACAACCTTATATATTATTTTTCCCATGGGGACCACCGTGACCCATAGGTCTCTTATATAAGTGTATCATAACTAAGTTTACATATATTCACAAGTCCTTGACCCAATTGTTAAATATTTGAGGATATGCTTAGTACTTGAGGCACACTCCACCTTGTTGTATCCAGCTATCCAATGCAATTGATACTTAGAAGGTTGTTTTATCCAGTCACCAACTTCAAATTGTGTTGTGGTATTAAAGAATCTTACAGTGTGAATGGGTTCCGAATTTTATAGTGCAAAGAAGGGTCTAATGGAAGATACATAATGTGGTATGGATATGGAGAGTGCACCACTAGGAAGGAAGAGAGGAGGGGAAGTATTGGGGAAAATCTTGAGGTAGAGGATTAGGGTGGGGATGGAAAAGATTAAAAAAAAAAGTTATATGTTTACCAATTTTTATGGTCTCATTTCTAAGAAACTATTGTGGTATCCTATACCTAGGTCAAACACCTTCAATGCCCATTTGGGCTGACCATGCCAAATATATTCCTTCTGGAAAAATACTTTCTCTCCCGTCTCCTTGTACTGTCACATTCCATTGAAACTGTTGGCATCATTGATTCCTCCCCTCAATATTGGCTCCATTTCCTTTGGTCCTCCCACTGTTGCTAGAGACTCCCCCTTTATTTGTCTTGGGGCCTCCTAGACTATCGGCATTGATGCGATGCGCTTCTTCTTGACTAGTGGAACCATCTACATATGGGTGTAGTAATATGACCTCTAAGACGACCATCTGAATCCTTCCCAAATTCCCCCCCAGGGATGATTTTAAGGATGGAAATTTATTTTAAAATGTAGAAACCTTGGTGAATATTACTAATCCTTCATATGCCAACTATAAATGTTTGGGAATATTTTTGTAAAAATATTCAAATTTCTAAGGATTTTATATAGTTTATATAAAATTTTGGTGATTTTTAAGGTAAAATATTTTTTTCCTTTAGAATTTTGGCGAATCATTTTTATAAAAGTGAATATGTTTTTGAGAAAAACCATGGAAAATTAGCCCATGAGAGAAATTTGGCCCCTAAAATCATCAATGTTTCCCCCATGGTGGCATAGTCTAAACGTTCTATGTTTAATTAGCATTTTTCACCTGAATTTGATGATCTAAATCTAGGAAAAACTGCAAATTTTATGTTGTTTAACTTTCATTTATGAATGAATAAATTGATTCAACATCTTGAAAAACCCCTGGGGCACTTGGATTATACAGACTTAACTACTCAACGAGATACTTATAATTCCATCGACTAATGTCCCTTTGTTATACAAAGGAGTAACTTTGGGACATGGAAGTACTGGTTAGGACCAACCATCATATGACTTCATTGGTCACAGTAACTAACATCTGACTTGAAATTCACTCATAGCCTATCTGGAAGCACAACTGATCTAGGTCAGGTACTGTCCATCCTGCCCACATCATGTGAAATTCTAATCTGTACTATGTTCATCCATTAATCCTTATACTTTCCAATCACATCTCTTGTTCATTCACGTTTAATTGACATTTAGAGAGAGAGAGAGAATAATAAGTCCACACCAGACATTTTTATCCCCCATAGTAGGAATAATTGACGTCTTGATCGAGACAACGTGGGCATAATAAGCCTGTGATAGACATTTTTATCACCCTAGGTAGCATAATTAAGGCTAAATTAGGTGCCAAATGCACCCATGAGAAAACATTTTTATGACATGGCAGTGCCACGTAGGTGCCATAGTGGCAAGGCATGGGGAAAGTGGGTCACGATGGTGATGTCAGTGTTGAAAAATTGGCAGTATTGAAAACCATCGAATACGATTAAGACATTTGAAAAATAATAAACTTTGTCATATGTCTGATGAATGTCAGGGACCAAGAAAAAAAAATAATAAAATTTTGAGAATTAATGAGTAATGTCTAATGGTAAGGTGGATTTTTCCATAACATCGGAACACCCCATTTGAATTCAACACCATATGTGGTAATGAGATCCAAATAGAAAATTCATGAGGATAGAATCCCCCTGCGTTTTTATAGAGGTTGTACTCCTCTGTTATAATCTGAAATATGTAGCTTGATGCTCTTTGAAAAATAGGGGAATGCTAAACAACAGAATAATCGGTCAAACTATTAAATCTCTTAGTTGATGTAGTTTTCAATATATCCATTTTTTCTTCAAATTTCTCTTTTGACATAAGAATGTAATTTAATATAAACTTTGGGTATTCAACTTCTCTGGTTGTCCCAACTAAATCCAACTCAATAAATTTTGATTACAACTCTCCCCTTTTGACACCTATAGTATCACAATCAACCAATATTTCTTTTAGACACTTTATTATTTTTATCCATCATTCTTTGAGTTGATTTATGCATATTATGGAAGACAAGTCCTATTATTTTCTTCTGAAATCATTCATACTTGAAACTTAAAAAAAGAAGAAGTGGAAACAACCCCTTTATAGAATGTGTCATCATTTTCAAGGTCATCCCGAAGGTATTGTCTCAAATTTTTTGTTCTTGATTCCAAGGAAACAAAATTCTTTTCCAGTTCCCATGACTCGATAATAAGATACATTATTTTATTGATGATTTCCCAAACATATATTCTGACAGTAGCGAGTAGGTTCAATGTTCCTCTCAGTCTCGAACTAGATTTTGGTGTTCCATCAATTCCAAGGCTGCATTGTAGCAATTGGGATGGAAAATACAGGCGGGGGAATCAAAGCAGTCTCTAATTCTGTAATTATTTATTTTAGGGAGAAATTTTCATTCTCAATTTATCTGACAGACATATTTATGGATTCTCCTGTAGCTTCATGAATCTACACAATTTTATACGGTGGAAATCCATTGAGGCCGAGTTTCAAGCTCAATTTTCCTTGAACGTTTTTGTTTTTTGCATCAATTTTTTCAATAACCAATTTATTTGAACTTTTTTCAAACAATAAATTGTGCAAAGTTAAGGATTCTTCTTAAAATAGAATTGGTTCCTATGTGGCCAATTCTTCTACGAATTCTCTTCTCTCCTGAATCCTTTGATCTTCATCGAGAAACTCAATGTCTTCAATGTTCACATCCAGGTCCATGTCTTCAAGAACAATTTATTTTTTGGGTATTACCTCACTTCCTCCTTCCTTATTTGTTTGTATTTTCCTTTTTCTAGTTATTGGGAGCTTATGCGGTATGTCCAGACTTCACTTAGGAGGATTTTGATCTCCTCCATCATCAGAATTGTCTATTGAATATTTTCTTTGTTCCTAAGTTGTAGATTGAGATTTTTTTTTTGGTAGGCCACTTTTCTTAGAAGTATTCAAAGATCGAGTACTACTCTCATTCACAATTTTTCCCTATTGTCTATGTTGATCAGTGGTGCTAATAACAATTTCAATATCCTCTTGTTTATTTTCAATTAACAATGCTTGAGGGTTATGGTTGTCATCTTCTTCTTCTCTAAATAAGAATGTATTAGTGAATGAAACAGTGTAGCCCACCGATGTCACGTGTTTCATAAACAACTGGTTAGTGTCAAACCATTTGATTTCATCTGCTTTTTTTAAATTATACTGATCAAATTTAATTGAAAATTCATCAATATTTGTAGTGTTATTTAACATTATTTATCCAATATTCCAAGGTAGAGGAATAAATTGACTTTTTCCTCTTTCATGAAATAAATGGGCCCATAATCTATATTTTTTGCATACTTCCACAACAAACATCTTGTCTGAAAAATAATACAGTAGATACAAGGGTTTTTCATGGGAACAATAAATCTTGATAACGCTAAAATACTCCATTGCTTCAAATCTCCCTCTCTTATCCAAGAATGTTGTTTCTTCTAAAGACAATCTTGATGTTTTTGGTCCAAAAATAAATTTTTTGAATGAGGAAATAAATGCATTGCGTTCCTCATAAAAATGATGCATATCCTTATGTTTCCACAAGGAAGGGTACCACATATGGACATGGTCAAGTTTAGAATTTACTTGTTTGGATAGACGCAAGACTTTGAAAACATGACAATAGGTAATAGAGAATATTGGGTACAATGAAATGTAGAATTTATTATTCTTCCTAAAATTTGACAATTGAAAAGATGTTATTCAAAGATAATTTTTTCCCAATAAAAAATTGTTGTCTCGTGAATGCAATATATAAACAACCAGTCAGGGAATAGTGGTTATGGATTATTTTCCAGCTACTATGGAAAATATCCATGCCATTTTGTGGTATGGTTTTTTTAACAAACTAACTTGGATATTTGATAGGTCTTATAGAATCATTGTTGGGTCTTGAATATACTCTCCCAGAAGATCCAATCCACCATTTCTTTCCTTCAATAATTCCTTGGATTCATCCCCTTTGAAAATCATTGTCAGCTTTGGGAGTTTGAGCATTTTCTTGAAGACTGAAGGTGCCAAAGAAAAAGGGAAATCTCCTTCTAGATGAATTATTCTCTGGTTCTTATTGAATTTATCTATGCACTACGAAATTAATTCTTTAAGATCGTAAATTTTTGAGACACAACCTGACAGAGAAATTCCTAACGTCCAAATCTAGTTCAAACTCCTCTCTGGAGGAGAAAATTAGGAGTAATACTTGTATGCTCTTAACCACTCAAAATATTGATCTTCTTGCCCAAATGATTTTATTGTATCTCTGCACAAGTTTTCCTTTCCTCTATTTGTCATGTTTAATCAAGTTGGTGGATTAATGTACAATCATTTTAGAATGTTATTCCCAAAGAATTATTTTTACCATAATAAGATTTGTGGCTCTTATTTCCAAGGATAGTTAATACAAATTAATTTTTGAATTAATGAAGAATTTTCTCGATAAGATAACCATTAATAACGACCTTTTAATACTTAACCCATTTTTTTGTTTCTGTAATATTTTCATTGAATTTACAATGGGGAGAGTGATAAGATAATACCTAGATTATCGTGGGGTGGGAGATAATTAGGAGTATGTTTAGAAACAATGAAATGAGCATGAACCCACAAAACCTCCATGGGATATCTAAGAAATGAATAAGTATGAGGAATCAGTCAGACAGAGAGGATCATGGGTATGTATAGAAGAGTCATACAGTTACCACATCCTGCGATGAAATTTCAAAAAATTGACTAAGTATAAAACATCACAGAGGTAATGGAGTATGGCATGTCAGTGGTTATGGAGTGATGAAAAATAAAGGAAAGTAATGATATCATGGATTCACGAGGGTGAAGGGTATGAGGAATAAAATTCATAACAACCCGTGAAGCATGATAGTTTAAAATAAATACGACTGAGTATAAGAAATCGACTGAACAAGGAGGTCGTGATCATAGACAAGTGAATTGTACAAATGACTTAGACCCGTAGTGAAGTATTTTGAAAAACTGTAAGTATGGGTGAAAAATGAAGGCAACAAAAAATGATGGTGTGTTTTGGAGGTTGTGAAAGTTGGACTTGAAGAAAACATGCACCATGAACCTACAACAATTTGAAAATTTTCTAAGTATGGAAGAGGAATGTGCAAGAGATATTTTACGAAATACTTAACACATTTTTGGATCAACAATTGGCTCCAAATGTGGGACAATAACCCCCTATGGGTTATTGAGAATACATAATCTTAATCATTGGGAAATGGAATCAGTCTGAGGAAAGAAGATAGAATACATAGAATTTGAAAAATATGTATAGGAAATAAAACTATATACAAATGATGACTGATAATTTTTAAGAGAATAAATTTTTTAGGTGTTTCCCATTGACTGGATACATCTGGATTGTTCCTTTCATGTATTTCAGCATATAATAATTATATTCCAAAACATTTTTTATCATATAAGAACCAATACACAACACTTCAAAGTACAAGGATGGTTTTTCTTTTATCTAATTCCACAACAATGCCAACTCTCCTTTTTGAAAATCCTTTGTTGTCGCACTTTCATCAAAATGTTTTTTGATAGTCTGTTTCCTTTGGCTCATTTTTATTAATGCTTCACTTCACTATTTTCTCCAAATGCATCAATTGATCATATCTTATTTGTAGAGGAGAAACTTGTTTTATATCTTCTATGTTCATAGCATAAGTTATGGAAATTAATTCTAAATGGATTGTCATCTTTTCGTCTTTTCCATATACTAATATGTATGGTGACAACCCCATGCTATCCTTTGGTGTAATTCTACTTTCCCATAACGCATCAATCAATTTTACATGCCAATTCCTTTGGTTCATAGTGATTGTCTTTTTAAGAATCTATATTAACATATTGTTTGTAGACTCAACCAATCCATTCCCTTGGGGATAGTAATTTGATGATTGTCCCATGATGATACCATACTCCCCACAAAAAATTGTGAATTTTGATCCTATGAAAATTGATCCATTATCAATTATGAATTTCTCTCAAACTCTAAATATTGACAAGATATTATCTTTGAGTAAAGCTATGAGTTCTTCAGAATCCACCTTTTTTCAGAGGTACAATTTCTTGACACATTTTGAAATAGTCAGTTGTAGTAAGAATGTATGAATGAACTTTGTGATATTTGGATTAATTGGTCCAATGAAATCTGATCCCTATTGTGTAAATGTTTCTTCAATCATTATAGGTTGCAATGTCATTGATTCTTTCTTCATCTTTCCTAATTTTGTCTTACATGAGATGCATTTTCTAGTCATTGAATACGAATCCTTAAAAATGGTGGGCCAATAATAGCCTGCTCTCATGACTCTGTGTGCAGTTTCTATTAGTGAAAAGTGTCCTACACAAAAAATTTCATGAAAATCTTGTAGCACTATTTGGGAATTCATGGCATCAATACACCTCGACAACATTCCATCAATATTTCTCTGAAATAAGACTTCAACGACTAACAAATATTGATTGACTTTCATTTTCAATGATCTTCTTTCTTTTGAGGACATAACAATAGGAAACTGACCAAACTTAAACTAAAATATTATGTTTTTGTACCACTCTGATGTTGATAATGTTGACTCTCATGAAATGGATACACCTGTGCTTACTGCATCAATTATTTTCATTAATTTGCATAACCCTTGTCCTTTATGTAGTGTCCCCTTTTTCACTACCGAGACTTTTAAACCTCTCGGTAACCCATCTGTACATGGACTTTTACATAAAACATACAGGATTGTATAATCACATGCGTAACAGCAAGGAGATACATTTTAATTCTCAGAATAAAAGTATAGTTACTGTTATAATTAGACAATCCATAGCTTTCAACAGTAATTCATTTACACAGCGGAAAAAATGATAATAGATCCAGAACAGTCATGATAAAATGTGGTAAAAATATAATTAAACACTTATCTTGTGACAGTGGAGAAATCCACCAACCAAATGCAGGCCTTCCACGAACCTCCCAGCCATAGACCGCACTTCTCCTCAACTCAACAGCGGGTCACCCCCGAGCTGGGACTGAGCTCCACCCCAGGGCAAGGAATCTAGACTCAGGCTGAGGTTACAGGGAATTCAGTCACACACAACCATCAGGAAGAATGCTCTCCCAGGAATCTCCCATGCTCACTGCCCACAGACCCTCATTCCCCACATGCTTGTTCCACCCCAGGAGAGTGCACCTTCTCTGCCACCTGGACAGTCTTTCAGCTGCCAGTCTCCCTTACCTTGGGTTACGGGAACAGACCGGACCGGAAGTCTCCGGGTTCTGTGGCAGCTACAGGGTTCCTTCCAAGAGCTCTCTCCTTCCTCTGCGCACTCTTTCCCCTAGAGGGAGTCGCTCATAGGCCAACAAGCCTCACACAGTCCAGAACTGTGTGCCACAACAAACACAGGGAAAATGGAAATAGGCTTCCCAAGAACTGGTTCAACAGTCACAAGATGTTCTCACAGTAAAGATTTCAGAATAGGGCTCCACGCACAAGCTCGCTCAGTTTTTCCTGAGAAAACAGAGACTCTTCCCCGAAATTGACATGGACATTTCATTCAGGGAATGCACACACTGGTTTTCTCTCATAGACAAACTCCACGACTCTGAACAAGAGTAAACACACATTCTTCAACACCCAACACAGGCTTCCTCTCTATAACAGACATACACGAGGTCTCTTGCAGACTGGCTCATACGGCTCCTGCTCAGGGAAGTCGGGTCGAATGGAGAGGATCCCCCTCACATGGTTCATCTCGGCTCTTATATTTTCATGCACCAGGGTTGACACTTGTCACCTGGAAATGCATGCGTTCCCATATCATGCATCCTTTTTGCACGTTTTCCCTGCCAGGAACTTAGGATAAAATAAAATACACATGTCCTTCGGGAAATAACATTAAAATATTATACCCGGGATTAAGCCCCCTAGGCTCAACAATTAGCCCCTTTTTCCACCTTCCATCCCCTAATCCCTTGCCCACTCTATGGATGCTCAGTCCCCCTTCACTCATTCATCGTGGTCGGTCTGCACCTGGCAGTGTTTATATTTTATTAATCATTCTGCATACATACAAGTACAACATCAGGCTCCTAGCCTTCAACACTTAGGATTCCTAGCCTAATAAAACACTTAAGCCTGTAAGCTTATACAAAACATGGCTCACCAGCCTGTAGACATGTTTACAATTCATTTTATATATCATGATTTGCAACGGGGCTCGGCCTTGGGGACACTACAATCCCCCTCCCCTTATTTTTGCACTGTCCTCAGTGCAACTTTACATCGCATCTGCAAGTTATTCAAAATTTTCAAAAAGGTGCAGGTACTCTGCCCGCATAACATCTGCATGCTCCCATGTCGCATCCTCAGGACCGTACCAGGTCCACTGGACCTTTACAAGCTCTATAGCTCGATTTCGGAGATGTTTGCTTTTCCTGTCCAATATGCGTATAGGATGTACTTGCAAGACACCTTCTGGTTCCACCTGAATCACAGTCCAATCGATAACATGATTAGCATCAGGTACATATTTCTTAAGCAGTGAAACATGAAACACATTATGTACAGTCATAGATGCAGGTAATGCAAGCATGTATGCAATTGGCCCAATCCTTTCCAGGATCTCGAATGGCCCACAAAATCTTGCTGCCAACTTGGCGCAAATTCCCAATTTCAGGGAACTCCTGTTAGTTTTCACTTTCAGGAAAACATGGTCACCCACTTTAAATTCTCTATGGGTTATGTTACTATCAGCGTAAATTTTCTGCCTGTCCTGGGTAGCTTTCAGATTCTGTTTGATTTTTATCATTTGATCTTCCATCTCTTTGAGTAGTTCAGGTCCAACTACTACCATGTCACTTGGATTATCCCAACTCACTGGAGTGTTGCACTTTCTTCCATAAAGTTCTTCGAATGGGCTCATCTTCAATGATGCATGATACCCATTATTGTAGGCGAATTCTACCAAATGCAGGTAGTCTTCCCACCTTGATGGTTTATCCATCACATACATTCT
>SNQJ01S0204465.1:0-16567 GCA_010110895.2 Picea sitchensis
TACTTGCTTATTTAATTTCTTTCATAGGGTAGTTGCTCATTGAATGTAGGTTGGAAAGTTAAAAGTAGTTTGCTTTCATCATTTGCTTAGTATGCTTAGTAGTTTACCTTTGCTTACTGTCATGAACTAGTTTTCTTTGAATAAGGATTTTACTTGCTTTCTTAGGAACTATCCATCAGTCCTTGGCCCAAAAGTACTGAGGTTACCTAGTTTCAAGTTTCTTTGTAGGGTTTGCTCATTAGATAGTTTTGCTTGAGTAGATTAGCCTTAGATAGCTGCCTTCCTTAGTTAGACTATACTCCTACCAACCTTCTACCTTTTGCATATATTTTGCTACAACTCTAAGTTTACTTACCCCGGGTTGACAATTTAATTGAGGGTAGTTTAGTGTCTTTTTTAGTACATATAAATCACCTAACAAGTAACCTGACTGTGAGTACATGAGTTCGAACTGTTGGGCCTTGCTAATGGCTTCTTCTTTAGACTGGGGGAATGTGGCAGCCACATCTTTGGCAAGGAGGGAAACAAGTGATTTTAGGAACCAATTGAGACATTGTTGTGGAGTAGCTTCAGCTTTGCAGAGACTACATCGCCGATGCCATTCGTGAATGTGGTCAGCGATGTGCATGGCAGAGGTTTGTTTAAATTCTAAGAGTAGTTCGAGGCCATTGTCATGATGAATTGGTAGTTGAAAGAAGGTCAAGAATTCTTTGGCCAACGATTCAAAAGTCACATGGGACCTAGATTTTTCTTCTACATACCACTTAGCTGATGGGCCAATGAGTGTATGCTGAAATAACCTCAATCAGACGAAATTGTCCATGATGCTGTTTGAAGAGCACCATAAGTGAAAGGTCATGATATGGTTGGTGGGATCGTCTCCCTCCTTTCCTTCAAACTTGGGGATATCTGAAGGTAGTTTTGTAGGCATTGCAGGCCATGTGGGGTTGTGCAATATAGGATCATTGGTGAGTTTAATTAGATCCGGTATGTTGAGGGAAGCCAAGTATGGCATTTGAGGTGGTGGAAGAGGATTAGTTTCGGCCATGGTGTGAGTGTTTTGCGTACCTGACCCTTGAAGGGGACTAGGTGGGTTTGTACTTCCCCCTTGAGAAGAAGTTGGCCCCCTACTTCAGTGTAAAGGAGAGTGTGGGGATGTTTGACCTTGGGAAGTGGACCCAAACAGAGTGGAACCAAGAAAATTTTATCCCAAGACAATAGGACTCATAGGGGTGTGGGGAAGTATGGACGATGAGTTGGCAAGACTAGGAACTCCCCCTAGAATGGGAGGGAGATTTAGTAAGCGTCTGGAATGACGGGGATTCTGTGGGTCCCCTATCATGTCCGACTAGCAAGGTGAATGTGTGGAAATGGTGATGAGAGAAATTAATGAACAAGAAACTTTGTATAACTTGTACCTTCACAATATATCTCACAATTGTATGTAATCACAAGAACAACATAAATAAATCAAAAGAAGCATATATGTGGGTAGGTGGATTTTGTCCACGTAGGAGAACAAAGAAAACAAATGCTTGTGTCCTAAAAGATGTAACATCCTTCCTCTCAATCAACATTGGACCTTCCAATTAGCACTCAACAGTGGGGTCTGAAGCCACCAGAAGAAGAACTAGTGAAGGATGAAGTAATCAGTTATAATGAGGGGTAGAGGGTGCATATCTTGAAAGAGCTGGCGATATTTCCCAATAGACGCACAAAATCTGATCAAGGTGCAATTGCAGCCCACAATTGCCACCTGGGTAGATGTCCTAAAATTTGGTTACTAGGTACCTCAGTCAAAGTGTGACATTTAGATTTTCGGCCTAAGAAATGGGTCACAAGATGGATCCTGTCCAAGAGGTGGGTGCCTCAAGGGGGGATGCACAGAACAACCGAACCTCGGCCTTCAACCCTTCACAGGTATCTCCCTGCCTTATGGTGTTAGGAACACTTGACTTGGAGGATTTAAAGTTCCCTATTTGACAACTTCTATTGTTTGAAGATGTGAGAACCAGATAACAGGGAGTTTTTTGGATGCCTATCCCCAAAATCCTACCTAGACTAAAAAATTCTTTTGGCACCTCCTGTGGAGGAAAACTTAGTGAGTTTTTAGAAATGTTTTAGATGTGGTTGTTTGAGAGATTGGGGGTGGAAGCCAATCTCATTGAATTTAAGTGGGAGTGGATAGTTTTGTCAAGAAAAAGGTGGGGTGTTTCGGAATCCCTTTGGAGGAAACTTACTTTAACATCCATGTTTCGAGATGAAAACTATGTGAGTGAGTAGTGACTTTTGTGTGTGAACAAGTGAAAGTGTGCCAATATTTGTAATAAATTAGGTGTCACCTTGCTGCATGTGGACTTTGCTTGGTCCTTACAAGTCTTGATTACCTAATTAACTAAATGCCATTGGTACAACCTTGCGGAATTTTAAAGTCCCTAGGAAACTAGCATGTGGACATGTGGGTCCTTACTATTCCTTTAACTCCCTAATGTGATTTAATCTAAGAAATATTTGAAACTATCCTAGATTGTGCATATGTGGGCATGTATGGGCCCGTTACAAAACATTTAAACTTCCCTAGTGATTTAATCTAAGAAAGTAAACTTTAGTCACTATCTTATCTTTGTAGCATATGGGCATGTATGGGCTCGTTACAATTTTAAGATGTGTTTGAAAAATAAACTAAGAGGAGTCCCGAGGGGGCTGTTGTCCTCTCCTAAAGATTTTGTCTTTTTAAGGTAGATGAAATTTTTCCTCAATCTCTTTTTGATTCTCAAGATCGCTTTGAGGCGTGAGAGAAGAGCATACTCGACGATTTGATATCCAATTTCTGGTCCCAATGCAAGTTTTATATGTGATGTAGAATGATTCCAACTTAAACTTTAATCAAAGCAAGCCATCCATGTGGCAATATGAAAGAAAAAGAGGAAGAATAATGATTTTAACCCCCTAAGTGCCTATGTTTTGACTAATCCCTTTATATGGAGAGGGAATATAAGTGTGGTGTAGGTTACAATGTGTATGGAATCAATTTTAAGGAGTCTATGGGCCTCAGAATGGATAGGTTTTGGAATCAAATCACAAAAATCTTACAATGTCTGTTTTTCTGCATAGGTGCACAAGACTTAGAATGGCCAGAGGCACTCTAAGCATCAATGCGTGAATTGAAAGTGACTTATGGGCACGGGTGCGCATAAGGCACTCAGAAAGACAACGATTTTGGCGCACGTGCACTTAAGATGTTCCTGTGGGTTTAAAAACCCGCGCACGTCTGACAAACGACCATGAAGAAAATTATGAATGAAATTCTCTCAACTCAGCTTTGAATCTGACTTTTTGCAGGTCGGCCTGGGCCGGTGATGGTACTTGGAGGTTAAATAAACAGAAAGAAGAGCTAAAATAACCCAAATGGGGTAGGAAATTGATACCTTTCCCCATAGGAGTCGCCAATCTTATGCACCTCTTTTGTCACCTAAATGAGCAAAATAAGGGTGCTTACAAGCCCAGTTGGGTCATATAGGCAAGAAAATAGTAGAGGAAAGAGTTAGAAGCATAAAGCATAAAATATAAGCAAAGAATTAAACTAAGAATGATAAAAGGAATTAAACTATAGTGCATAAGGACATTATAACAAGAAACAAACAAGACTCATGCCACCAATGGAAAGGATTATATTAGTGGAAAGAAAACACCAAAGATAAAGGGAGACTTTGGGTCCCATCTTCCTCCAAGGGAGGGCTCTTGGACCCCCAAATATTGAACTCTTCTTACAAGTGAGGAACTAAAATGAAATGGTGAAGAGAATCCAAAGGACATCCAATCTAGAGGTGATATGAATGGCTAACTGAAATGGTGGTAGCATGCTCTTGATGAGGAAAGATGATCCTCCAAGAGAATATCAACATCATAACAATACAAATGAATTCCTTGAAAATATAGTGCACCCATGGCTTCCTTTTATAGCATAACTTTGAGGCATTATTCAACTAAATTTTAGTGTGAATAAGGGGCCATTTAGGGCACCCTTAGGTCTTTGACCAGCCACCCAACCGGATTCAGCCGAGATTTGGATGTCAAATCGACTTGGAAGCTGAACCAGAAGTGGGTGGGAGGCCGACCAATATCATAAATGTACCGTTTTGAGGGATGCACGGTTTTTTGCGTCCACAGTCATGCATCGTGCGCATGTGCACTTTCTCTGCGTTTCTGAATGGCACATGTGCGCGCACTTCCTGTGTAGTCTTAGCGCATGCTAATTTTATTGCTGATTGTATAGTTTTGGGCCTTTTGGAAATGTATTTTTGGTCCATGGTTGAACTAATAGCTGTTTGCAGATGTTGGATTCCTGTAACCATTTGCAGACAAAATTTCAGTGATAACAAACTTGACCCATGTTTCCAGGGCTTCTCTTGCCTGTCTTTCCTTCTTTCTTGCGAGGTGCCCCAAAGAATCCATTGGTGGATTTTACCGCTTGTTGAGTTGTCCACGATCCATATTCCTTGTTGATATGTCTTCCTCGATCTCCCTGTCCAACGACTTGCTTTCTCTTACTCCACTCCTTATTTTCTGTTCTTTTGGCCACTTCGACCCAATCTCACTCAACTTGTCTTCCGCACAGTTCGCACTTCACGATACTTTCCTCAATCTTCACAACCTTCCATGACCAAGGGCCAACAGGACTTCTCAGACTCAAATTTTTGAATGGCATTGTCAGACCATACTCCTAGCAGTAATGTACTGGTCTAAGTATAAATAGATCAGTTTGATATTTTGTTAAGTTTGTCAACGGGTTGAGAAAATATCCCTATTTTGTAATATTTTGATGCCAAAACTGTTCTATGGTTATGTATCAAATTTGAGACTTTCGCATTAATATAAGTCAAATTCTCTCATATCTTTGTAAAAACTGTGCTAAAACACTCAGGCATGGAGGATCGAGTCAAGGGTTTTAGTTCTATTGTAATGTATTTTGTATTACAGTATTGTTGTGACCAATTTTAGCCAACTTCCTTGTTACCTTATTCCCCCTTACACTGAAAGGATAGGGCATGGAGGATACAATCGAGTTGTTGTAGTTGCATTGTGATGTAGGTTTGATGATTTTGTTTCTGTGACATATTTCATTGTTTGAAGCTTAATTTCAAGAGTTTTCTTGAGCTCGAGCTTTTCTTTACCAAGTTATTTGAAAGCCATATGCCCATGGCAGACTTGTCCACCTTTCTCACTAAGTCTTCCTTCTTCTTTCACTTAAACTCAAATCACTGACTAAAGTTAATGAGGCCCTCACTTCCCTATGCATTTCTTGTCCAGTCCCTGTATTAAAATCATTCTTACACTGAGTTTTGTCCATTTGACCTCCATTCATAACACCAACATCCACCAAATATTCTAATGGGTACTCACCCATGAAATCTAAGGGTGACTCTCAATGCTAAAATTTCTTGGCACTGTTGTTGGGGAACAAATTGAAGACATTTCCCTAGGATAGAATGACAAATTTTTTTGATTCTGAAGGTGCATCAGAAATTAGTAACTTGAAGATTGCAACTTGCGCCTGTAAACTCCATTATTTATGTCGTGGCTCCTAAGAGAAGACACACAAGGTCTACTTCGCAGTTGGATCTAGCTACACTTGAAGATGACCCATAAAATATTACTAGAAAATGAAAGAACCCTTGAGAATGGATTTCAATTGCTGTATCAGGTAATTCTGATAATTTGCATGATTCTTTTTTTCAAAACTCCAGTAGCTGCATCTAGTTCTCCTATTATACCATATGTTGGAGTTTTTAGAAGTTTAAGTTTTGGGAGTTTACCTGTTGAATTCTCCCCTTCTAGGCCTCATTTAGAAGAAATCTTTGACACCCCTATTTCCCCTGAGATTGTAAAGTGGTTTAGACCCATAAACTTAGAATATTTTCCCACTTTGGGTCTCCCTACTCTTCCTCCTATCATAGTTGTTTCATCTAAAGAGGGGGGAGCTTCTTTTCCTTTCTCCTCTAGAAACACAATCCCAGTCTCACCTATCCAAACCCCATCTCCCCTTGGTTCTCCTACAGTCCACATCCCAATGGAAGGTGTTAATATTCCTAGAAACATAATGAACGCCATAGTGGTTTCTAGGTATGTTCCTCTTGTTTTGCCTCAACCTATGAATCCCCTCCCGGTTGGAGATTACCTCAAGTACATGCCCAAGTTTACAAGAGAGGAGGACATAACTGGAAAAGAGAACCTTTCAACATTTTACAGCTACGCAGATAATCTAAATATTGAAAATGAAGATGTCTAGTTGAGAGTTTTTGTACAGAGCCTTGATGGTGAGGATAGAAAATGGTTCAGGGGTCTAACTTGTTGGCACAAGGGAAAACCCAGGGTTCAGCTCCAAGAGTGCACCAACAAGCCCTAACTACTGGCCCTTTCGGCTACACCTACGAATCAGATGCAGTCTCACTTGAAGTAGCTATGGGGGGGTTGTAGGATAGAGATGTCTAAAACCAAGGGAAATATCAAGTGGATCTAATACTAGAACAATACAACATGCATATATCACTTGTCAGCTTAGATCTATTCCACACATCTTATCAGATCTACCACAGTAATGAAATAACAATGTATCAAATGACAAGAATAGAGCATAAATCACACATAACACAAAATATACGCGGTTCACCCTCTCTCTAGGGCTACGCCCATAGAACTATGCTTTATAATGTATTAAGATGAAGCATGCAGTTCTTGTCTGCACTCTTAGCTAGAAGATCTTCTTTCTTCTTCTCTCTATCTCTCCCCTCCCTGCGCACCTAGCTGCAGGGTTGATCTTCGCACCTAGTTGAATATCTTACAATACAAAAGGCTCTCGTACTCAACACTTCTCTCTTACTCGATATTACTCACTCAATCACACAAAAAAAATAGTAACGACAACAACTACAACTAGATCGAACCTCCTTCCCTCATGTAGGTTCTTATTTATACATTACAATCACTCATCGACATCCTTAGGCCAAAACCTAGGTGTCTAAAACCCTAGGTCAACTTCACCCACGTTTTCATGGGTTCACCAACCTATCTTCCCTTCCTTATCGCGCAGTGCTCCAAAGCATCCAATGATGGATTTTTCCTCTTGCTGAGTTGTCCACGCTCCTTCTTCCTTGATGATCTATCATCCTCGATCTCCTCATCCAACAAATTGCTTCCTTTCACTTCACTCCATCTTTTCTGCTCTTTTTCTCACTTCGACCCAATAACAATTACTGTGTCTTATGCGTAGTTCACATTCTGCCTTTTCTTTCTCGATCTTCGCTTACTTCCATAACCAAGGGCCAACATAACTCCTGGAACTATTGGTGGGTTTGAAGCTCTAGATGATATATTCTTAAGACATCAGGGGGATAAAAAGGACTTCCTTTATTAAATCACAGGGTTCGTATCTCTCAAGAGAGAAGAAGGGGAATCTGTCTTAGACTTCTCTAAGATATTTAATAAAGTGTACAATAAGATCCCCACTGAGATTAAGCCTACTGAAACCTCTTCCAAGATCACTTATGCTAGTGCTTTTGACCCTGAGTTTTGTCTCCTTTTGAGAGAAATAAGAGCTACCTCCTTGGATCATATGCAAGATGTAGCCCTTGAAGTAGAATCCAATATATTGTCAGTTGACAAACTTAGGAGTAAGGATGATAGAGACAGAAGAAAAGGAAAGCTTGAAGCTTCAACCTATGGTTCCTTTGTTTCCCACCCTTAGGTGGATGAGTTGACTAAATTGGTTAAATCAGTTTCTGCACAAATGGCGAAATTGAAATTTGAAGGGAAACATGGATATAAGAGCGCTCAAAATAATGATAATAGGGGTAATTTTAGAAGACCAAATAACACCCCTCAGATCATCCAGAGAGATCAAAGAAATAGGGATGATCAAAATATCCATACCCATCTCCAAAATAACCTGGTTATTGATGAAGGAGAGGGAGAAGATGTAGATCCTGAAATACATTGCCTGGGTGACACCTCTTCATTTCCTCATTTAAATAATTTTTCATATGGAGAGTCCCTCGTGGATAGACAACTAAATGAGAAGAGCAAAGGGGAAAGGACCAACATCCAACCAAATAAATATAACCTCAAGTCCAAAAATAAAGAGGGAAATCCTGACAGTCCTAAACAACCTACTGGAACAGAGCATCCTATCAAGGAGGTGGAACCTAGCAACAAATAAAGGGAGACACAGAACCCCCAAGCAATGATCAAGAACCCCTTCCTAGAGGTGAAGGAGATTCTGAAGCCTCCCTCATCTTTTAGATTTGAGAGTGAGATTCAAAAGATTAAAACTTCTGTACCTTTCTTGGAGCTCGTTAAAAATGAGGATTTCAAGAGATACCTCTCTAAAGTGCTGCAACATGAGCCTTCATCCGATCCCATAGATTCAATCAACCTCCAAGATGAAAATCCTATTGTCATACTAGGACCTTTGGTGGAGGATAGAGATGATTCCTCCCCTCCTTTCTATACACCACTAAACATCCATGATAAGGTGATGCACAATTTCTTGATGGATTCAGGGGCATATCACAATCTCATGCCTAATATTATCATGGAGGAGCTCAGGTTGGAGGTAACAAAGACATATCATGACCTGTACTCGTTTGATTCTAGGAAGGTGAAGTTCATCGGGGTTATTAAAGACTTGGTTGTATCCTTGGTTGTAGACGTGGGTAGTTTTCATTTCTCCTACCCAAGAGACCATACCTCTATCTTATAAGCTTGAGTTAGAAACAAAAAACAATATGGAAGAGTATGAAGCTCTTGTTTTGGGTCTGAGAGCTACAATGGGTATGAATATTAAGGATCTGGCAATATTTGGAGACACTGAATTAATTGTACATCAGGTCAGAAATCTGTATCAAGCTAAGCACCCCAGGTTAAGGGCCTACAAAAATGAAGTCTGGGATCTTGTTGATAGTTTCTTCTTGGATTTTAATATCTCATTTGTTCCAAGAGAGAAGAAAACTATGGAATATTCATTGGCTGTCTCAGCAAGCAATTTTAGGGTCCCTTTGGCCCCAAGGCTCAAGTATGAGGTGGAAGTAAAATACGAACCCTTTACTCCTGACAATGTCAAATATTGGAAGGTTTTTGAGGATGATCTTGAGATAAAAAGGTTTCTTGAGACCGTGGATGAATTCTCTAATTTTCATATTGATTAGGATCAAGATGCTGAAGAAACCACTCATACTAATGCTTTCATGAATAAAATTGTTGACCATCATATTGTTCAGTTGCCTAGTAAGCATATCCTGAAGGGACTAGTCCCTTTGGAGAGATTATTTGACAAAAACGATGTTGATGTGAAGGTTAAAGGTTCAATTGAAGAGGCTGATGTGATTGAATGAAATTTAGGAACAAAGGAGGATCCCAGGTATGTGAAATTGTCTAGAAGCTTGTTGAAGGAGAAAAGGGTTGAGTATGTCAATCCTTTGAGGGAGTTTGTTGATGTTTTTGCTTGGAAATATAAAGACTTAAGAACATATGACACATACATCATGGAACAAAAAATCCCTTTGAAAGAGGAGACCAAACCTTTCAGGCATAAACTTAGACAGATAAACCCCACGCTGTTGCCTATCATGGAAAGGGAAGTAAAAAAGTTGTTGGATGCCTAGATCATCATCCCCTTTATATTTTCAGAATGGAGAAATCAGGTTATGTGTTGATTTTAGAAATTTGAACATGATCTCCAAAAAGGATAACTACCCCTCACTGAAGATGGAACACATTTTGCAGAGAGTGACTGGTTCATACAGGCTGTCCATGATTCATGGTTTTTATGGCTACAATCGGATCTATGTCCTGCCTGAAGATAGAGAAAATACAACCTTCACTACTCCTTGGGGCACATTCATGTATGCTAAAATGCCCTTTGGATTGATGAATGCAGGAGCAACTTTCCAGCGAGCCATGGATATTTCCTTCATTGGGGAGAAGGAAAAATTTGTAGTCATGTATCTGGATGACATCACAGTATTCTCAAGGTTTGATAAAGAGCATTGTCATCATTTGAGGGGAGTTTTCCTGAAGTGTAGAAAATTTGGTCTCTTCCTCAATCCAAAGAAATATTTGTTTGCTATGAGAGAGGGTAAATTATTGGGGCATATTGTGTTAGCAGAAGGGGTAAGAATTGATCCAAGCAGAATAGAGGCCATCCAAACCTTACCTTTTACTAGATCTAATAAAGAGGTTCAATCTTTCTTGGGTAAAATCAACTTTCTGAGGAGGTTAATTTCAAATTTTGCTGAGTTGGTTAAAGACATCACAACCATGCTTAGAAAGGGGAATGAAGTGAAATGGACTGCTGAGTCCAAAAGTTCTTTCATCCAAATTAAGAGGGCTTTGACTGAAGCACCTATGCTCATTAGTCTTGATTATTCTAAAGAATTTCTGATATTTTCCTTTGCCTCATCTGATACATTGGCTGTTGTTTTGCTACAAAGAAATACATAGGGGTTAGAGAAGCCTATTTCCTTTTTCAGCAGAGCATTGAGGGATGCATAAACAAGGTATCATATCATGGAGAAGCAAGCATATGCTTTGGTCAAAGCCCTCAGGGCTTTCAGAATCTATGTTTTGCATTCAAATATCATTTCATATGTCCCCTCAGCCTCAGTAAAAGAGATATTGATCCAACCTGATATAGATTGAAGGAGAAGCAAATGGATGGCCAAAATTCTGGAGTTCGACCTAGAAATTAAACCCACAAAGTTGGTGAAAGGCCAAGGTTTAGCCAGGCTGTTGGCTGAATCAAGCTACAAGACTTTAGGGGTAAATTTTATGAACATAAATTTAGAAAATCAAAAGACTGATATTGTTGATAAAGACTCTCATATCATATTCAACTTAGCAGAATGCACCTCGTATAAATACATCATATATTTTTTGCAGAAGTTAATGCTTCCTGGTGATTTGGAGCTTTGAATCTCAAAGCAATCAAATATTGTCTTATTGATAAGGTTTTGTATTGGAACGACCCTCTGGGAGTTTTGTTACGATGTATAGATCCACAGGAAGCCCAAACAACCATATCAGATTTTCATGATAGCTTATGTGGAGGACATCATTTCTAGAGGACCACATCTTAAAACATCCTCAGATCTGGGCATTTCTGGCCCATCCTTTTTACTGATGTTTGTGCAAATATTAGAGCATGTGTCAAATTTCAAAATTTTTCTGGAAGGCAACAACTCAAGTCTTTTCCTTTGAAACCTGTAATGGTTTTTGGACCTTTTCAACAGTGGGGTCTTGACTTCATTGGAGAGATCCACCCAGCCTCAAGTGGCCAACACAGGTGGATTTTGACTGCCACTGATTATTTTCCAAATGGATAGAAGCCATCCCTACAAGGAGTGCCTCTCACAAGGTGATCATTAGCTTCCTTGAAGATATCATGTCCATATTTGGTTGTCCAAGTAGGATTGTTACAAACAATGATGCCTCTTTCAGAGCTGAACCATTAGTCAAGTTCTCTGAGAAGTATGGAATTGCATTAATCCATTCTACTCCCTACTACCCCTAGAGAAATAGTTTAGTAGAATCCTCTAACAAGAGCCTCATAAAGATCATCACGAAATTGTTAGAAGATAACAAGAAAGCCTGGGACTCAAAGCTAAAATTTGCATTACGGGCTGACAGGGTCACAACAAAGAGGTCACTGGGTGTTTCCCCTTTTAAGTTGGTGTATGGGGTGGAGGCCATTTTTCCTGCCCAAATTTCCTTGCCTGTGGAAAAATTCATCCAGGATCACCAAGGAGATCCTGATGATATGGTTAGGAGGATACAACAGCTGGTGGAAGTACAACAGACTAGGAGCAACTGCTTGATAAATCTCATGATCACCAACAGAAAATAAAACGAACCTTTGACAAGAGGGAAAGAAAGGATCATTTCTAGCTGGGAGATATGGTGCTCAAGTGGGATTCCCCCAAGCAGAAAAAAGGAAAACATGGAAAATTTGAAGCCTTATGGACTGGTCTGTTCAAGATCTCTGAAGTATTTTTGAATAACACCTATAAGTTGCATAGCTTGGAGGAATCTGAAGTTTTGGGCAGCCATGTCAATGGGCATTTTCTAAAAAAATATTTTGTTTAAGCCATGATTGGATTTCCACCATTCTAATTACCATTTCCTTTCATTTTCTATTTAAATAAGAGACTCCATAACCCAAAGAGCTAAGGCACTGGAACTACGCGTTCTTGGAAGATCACAGGGAGCATACCATCCCCTGTGGAGCCAATGTTATCACATATAGTTTTTCAAGTTCGCAGGTGACAACCATCAGCACACAGAGAAAGCAAGGGCAATTACAATGGTGTTTTTCCCCTGCACATTTTCGATGTGGTGCTATATCCAAATGTAGGTGGAAGGAATCCAGATTTAGCGGGCAGATAAAAGTTTAGTGTGGGCACTAAAAGTAGCCGGCGCGCCCAGATCTCGGATCCCCTCTAGATCAATGGTCGCTAATCATATCGGGGCCGCAACATGTGAGGACGTTAAAATCCGAAGGGCGAGCTGATATCAAAACTATCGTTTCATGGGGAGGCGACGTGTCAGAGGGAGGTGCATATCGAGCCTAAAAGTGGTGAAAGTCTAAGCCACTTTTCGCCTCCTCGATATGCACATTCACATATAATGCCCTATGTTGGGCAGACAAGTGGCCGCCCGAAAGTTGTCCCATCACACTCCAATCTTAAGGAGTGGTCAACCAATGAGCAAGGGTTGACTTCCACAACCTCAATGCCCAATCCAATTGCGACAAGTGGTCTTCGACAAATCATTCATCTCATTGCATTCTAATCCCGACAAAGATTTAGTTAATGAGGCATAGGCTGGTAGCTGAAACATCAGCTCAACCCATAAATGGAAGGCTCGATATCTATGGCCAAGGAGGATGGACTGTCAGTAGGTTACAATAATGGTTGGTTTTCTGCAGGTCCTCACTGAACCTGGTTTGCATCTGATAGAGGGAAACACGCCCAGTCTGACAGAGGACTTCTCAGACGCAAAGTTTTGAATGGAATTGTCAGATCATACTCCTAGCAATAGTGTACTGGTCTAAGTATAAATAGATCGGTTTGATATTTTGTTAAGTTCGTCAACTGGTTGAGCAGAGCTCCCTATTTTGTAATATTTTGATGCTAGATCTGTTCTATGGTAATGTATCAAATTTGAGACTTTCGCATTAATAGAAGTCAACTTCTCTCATATCTTTGTAAAATCTGTGCTAAAACACTCGGGCATGGAGGATCTAGTCGAGGGTTGTAGTTCTATTGTAATGTAGGTTGGATTAAGTATTGTTGTGACCAATTTTATCCAACTTCCTTGTTACCTTATTCCCCCTTACATTGAAAGGCTTGGGCATGGAGGATCCAATAGAGTTGTTGTAGTTGCATTTTGATGTAGGTTTGATCATTTTGTTTCTGTGACATATTTCAATGTTTGAAGCTTAAGTTCAAGAGTGTTCTTGAGCCTGAGTTTTTCTTCACCAAGCTGCTTGAAAGTTGGATGCCCATGGCAGACTTTTCCACCTTTATCACTAAGTCTTCCTTCTGCTCACACTTAAACTAAAATCACTAACTGAAGTTAATGAGGCCCTCACTTCCCTGTTCATTTCTTGTCCAGTTCTTGTATTAAAATCATTCTTACACTGAGTTTTTTCCATTTGACCTCCATTCATAACACCAACATCCACCAAATATTCTGATGGGTACTGGGCTTATCCTCATGTAATATGAGGGTGACTCTCAGTGCTAAAAAATACTACATAGGTTACTTGTAGGGGTTATTCTATAGGTACCCTGGGTCAGATAAGGGCCGAACAACACAAAATTTATGGAGGATTACCTCTCCGTGGGGTTATGACCGACTGGCTGTTAAGCCCACGAGGGCCCTTATAACTGATTATGTTACCTCCGATATTTAGCAGAGGAGTCTTAGGCCCCTCTTGGGTGAGGCATACCTACTTTAGAGAGGGAGGCCCCTTTCAATGACTTTATCATGTTTGTGTGCATATTGGCCTTTTGTTTATTTTACTTTGGTGTGCCCTTTGATTACTATTTGGCCTTAGGATTTTTTTTTTTTTATATCACGAGTCTTGAGTCATCGTGGAGAAATACCAACTTCCCCACACGTCTCTCTGCTTGTTACATTTACCACCACATTTTGAGTCTTTGCCTTCTAAAAGGCGTGAATTTATCATATGTGGTACATACACCTCCACTTACCAGAATTGTGATCCTACGAGGATGATTACTGAATTAATTCAGAAAGATACTAGGAGTCCTTCAACTCCCATACCCACTATAGTCAATGGTACTCCTTCTACACCTTCAACCATTATGGTTGTAGTGCCGAAGGTTCCTATCATCACACATGTCTGTCCTATAGTGAATACTCAACCTATATACACGCCATCTTTTGGGTCCCTTTCTCACTCGTTGGGATACAATATTCTATCCATACCTATATCATTTGAAAAAGTTTGGGAGTAGTCTAAGATACCTCTTTTTTTTCCTTGAAAATAAATCTCAGTAATACAATAGTTGTAGCAAAAAAAAATAAAGTGATGGATTGATACTAGTGCCTATCCAAATTGGGAAAATGAAGTCAATAAAGGAATTAGGAGTGTTGAAAGTAGATTAATGGGAGTGGTGAAAAGTGTTGTTACAACATGCTAGACCTCACCATGAATGCTTGATTAAATTGCTGGAAATTAACAAAGTGAAGGCCCTTACAAATGTGCTCTACTTATGCACATGCTAGGCAACAAAGAGTGATCTTATTGAAATGATATGACACAATGCTTCAAACCCGGAAATAAAAACAACAAAGAAATTAATAGGTATATTCTCATTTGATCCTTTTCCTCATACATCTGGCTTCCCCACTATAAGATCTTTATTACAACAGAATTATTAGATGTTTCCAGCCTGTTGTCTACAAATCTTGCTAAGTCGTATCTTAGTGACTGATGTTGGGCCAATGATTTTTTGACTGTAACCTATTCGGATTTTTAGATCTATCACATATTGAAGATGGCTTCCAAGAATGGTCCTGTTTTTTTGAATGGACTCAATCATGCTATTTGGGCACCAGATATGGAGAATTTGTTGAAGAGAAAAGGGATCTAGCAGTATACGAAGGCCAAGATTCTAGATTTGAAGGATGAACAATTGAAGTTTTTCGTCGATGGAAAGAAAGAGGAGGATTTTGAGGTCACCACAACTTACATTTATCGAGATATTTGTTTTCATACAAGCGAGATCGAGCATCCTCATGAAGTCTGGAATAAATTCAAGTCCTTGTTTGAAAAATTCAATCAAAGTCAAGTTATGTAGTTGGAGAAAGAGTTGATCTCTCTTGATCCGCATTCCTATGAAAGGATTGAGGACTATTTAGCAAGTGTTAATGATATGCAGTTGAAGTTGGGAAAATGTGGGAAGAATTTTCAGAAGAAAGATGGACAACTCATTGAGCTGGTGTTGATGAATTTGAGAACACCCTTCGATGTGTTCTGTTCCATGTTTTGGACCAATTGGTAGGAAGGAAAATAATATGGTAAGAATTATACCTTTGATACTTTCTATGGCTTACTGATTAATGAGCAACATAGGTTGCTTGATGAAGGGAAGCTTGGTAGTAAACATCAATCTCACTTGCTCAAGGGAAAAAGAAAGATTAATTAGAAGGAAAGAAGACGTTTGATGCTCCTATACACAGACAATAATGTCTCGATCAAAAAACTAAATTGAATAATAATGAGTCAACATCCATTCAGAGGAATTGAAATAAGGAAACATGTCTCTACTGTGGAAAGTCTGGACATGTGGAGAAAACTTGCTGGAAGAAGAGGGATGACTTAGAGGTGAAGGTTAAGAAGATCGAAGGAGACGTGTTAGTTGTCAATCAATCGACCGACAATTTTACCTTCCAAGTCAGAACTTCTCAAGCGTTGCTTACTCATACCTCACATAATGAGTGGGTAGTCGATTTTTTCGTACTCATCATATGGCCAAACATGCCTCTCTATTCTCGTACTTGGATAAAGTTGTCAAGTGAAACATCTATGTTGTTGATGATTTCATTATCGACATTGTTGGTCATGGTGATATTCCCTATCGACATGGTAAAATTGTTGACGTCTATCATGTGCCAAATCTAAGTGAAAATTTGTTGTTGGTTTCTCAAACTAACATAGACAAGTAAGATTGATGAGTTTTGGCCAGATCGGTTCTTCGATAAGGATATTAAGATTGAAAAGTCAATTTTTGTTGAAGGTTGTCTCGACTCAAAGAATGGACTGTACAAGTTTTGTGACCTCTCTTGACTTGAATTTGGACCGACTGCCCTTGTTTTTCACACTGATGAACGAAGAAAAATTTGGCACGAATGACTTGGACACCTAAATTTTTGAATTCTGGAGTCGATGGCCACACAGAATATGGTTGTTGGTCTTTCCAAAGTTCTTCCACCTGATGGCGTTTGTAGGGGATGTGCTGGAAAAACATCATCAGATCCCCTT
>SNQJ01S0204468.1:0-16567 GCA_010110895.2 Picea sitchensis
CCCCTAGAAAAAGACAAGTGTCCTCTATCTAAACAAAAAATCAAGAGCGTTACAACCAAATCCCTCAAATTAGGATTTATATCCTTGATGAGTTTTACAATAAGAAACAACTATATTCTAGTGTGAAATAGATGAGAATCATCCGTAAATATGACTAGGAGTCATGAGAAATGATTTGGCAGTGTGTAACATAAATCTGGGCAAGATTCATGCGATTCTAGTTGTCTTCGTCGAGTTTCTTGTGAACTGGTTTGCTGCTGGAGATATCTTGCATATGATGTACCGATGGTAGGTTCCATGATCTTATAGACCCAATATATCATGTGAACCTCTGGCAAAGCGCCACAATAAGGAAGAAAGAACGTTGAGATAAAGGTTAAAATGTGTGGAACCTGGGCAAATAATGGTGTTAGATAAGGAATAAGTTACCACCAGTCCACCTCCCAAATTATAAAAACGGATCTTTCAATCAACACACAAAACCTCTGATTCGTCTTTAACTGATAGATTCGTTCCACCCATAGGGGCACTGATCAACTGCTCGTTCAATGGCGAACCAGAGTTGTTACCTGCACATTTAATGGAGTAAACCACTGAATCTTTTGACTGCCAGACATCTCTCGGGCTGAATCGTTGAATGATGTCTACATACAGCCACAATAGGTGACGGAGATCTCCATGCAAAAACTCAAAGAAACGACAAGTGGTGGTTATACAACATTTTTCCATGTGTGTGTCATTTTTATTCCTAGGCTTTTATCCACATGCGTCCCACAAACAGATTTATGGATGTTATATACGACATTGCGTCCATACTATATAGATGATGAGCCAAAGGATATGATGATGGGGATTTGTGCTTGGCTAGTAGACTTAGTGGAACTTTGGCCCTGCATAGCTCGCTAGGCGCTTACTGAGATCGTGTTGTGTTCTTGTGCAGGTGCTGGAGTGTGGAGAAGGAGCATAAACTTGGAAAACTTCTAGAACACCTTAGAAATGATAGAAATACAAAGGCCAGGATGATGAATATGAAGATCAGAGAGCCATTTTTTAATCTAGCTATAGGATTTTGGTCACTAGGGGTACATAAAAATCATGTTCTAAGTGACCAAAAGGTCTCCCTTTCGGTACCTAACATAACATGAAACTCTACTCTTTAGCGACCAAAAACAAAAATTCCCGTGTGATAACAACTGAGGTGAATTGAGAGATTTTTGTCAGTTTTACATCTTTTTTGTGCTTCGTGAGCAATAACATAATGCCTGAAATAGATAACAGTCAGAATATTGATTTCCCTATAAGCTATAGGGTCCTAACAGAAGTATTGGGACTAATTCTTGGTTTTCCTAATGCGCCTTAACCTAACGCATCTCGATCTACCTCTAGATTTCAATTTTGATCACTTTGAAATTTTTGAATTCATCATTATGTGTCGTTCCTATTAGATGGTTATGTTGCTTCTAGAGGTATGCAATTTTATATGTTTAAATTTTATCACTATCCTAATGTTACAAGAATGTGGGCATGTATGGGCCTGTTACTTATTCAATATTGTGTTTTAGTTTTCTAAAAATAAAACTAAGAAGTATTGGCCTCTCCTAACCTCTAGATTTCAATTTTGATCACTTTGAAATTTTTGAATTCGTCATTATGTGTCGTTCCTATTGGATGGTTATGTTGCTTCTAGAGGTATGCAATTTTATATGTTTAAATTTTATCACTATCCTAATGTTACAAGAATGTGGGTACAAGGGCCCTGTTACTTATTCAATATTGTGTTTTAGTTTTCTAAAAAATAAAACTAAGAAGTATTGGCCTCTCATAATTGTTTTATTGATTAAAGGAATATGGAGTTTCTTAAAGTAACAGTTTATGATTCCCCCATAGCCCTCATGTTAAAGTTTCTTCTATTAGGTTACTAATCTAGTAGATAACAATAGCATAGACAGGGATCATCGGTGACAAACACAATGACAAGAGTACACAAGCATTTATCCCTGAAACCCTCATGGGAAGAAAACCATCCAAAACTTCCTTAATATAGATAGTCAATACAATGCCAATATAATGAACCGCAGTGGAATATCCAACATTGAGCAACACGCCTCACTCTCTTCCTTCTTCCAGCAACCAACAGCCTCGCGAACCAAAACTTCCTCGCGAGACTAGATGAGTGAGTCGAAAGGTGTGTGTTCAAATGAGGTAATCGACCTCTTATTTATACTATGGCATGTGTGGAAGTGTCTCTTTCAACGGACAAGGTCAACTTCTTCTTCCAAGTGGTTATAACCACCTTTAATATATATTCTGGGTCAATTTTATTTAGCCTATTACAATTAGGGTTTGACCAATCAAAAAAAAAAGGGATTTGGTCAAATACAATGCTTGACATGATCAATCCACAAAGGGATTGATCTATTCAATAATAAATATATTTCATTCCATCCAAGGGATGAAGACTATGCCATCAATATTTCAACACTCTCCTTTAACAAGAAGGATATTCTTTATCTTTTGGAAGGTCACTCGACGCATTATCCAACTAGGTAGCAGCATCCACTCGATAACATCATCAATCAAGCATCATGATCACTGACATATCTTTAAATCATTGAAAGTTTTGTTCTCCCCATTCATGCAGAAGATACTCTTTCCTTCTTCCGTCTTCACGCAAAAGATACTTATTTCTTATCATCAATGTAAGATGTCATGCGAGTTTTTCCTTTCCCTTTATGTTCTCCCTTCTCCTGTAGTCTCCAACCATCCAATCGGTGACCAATACCATAGCTTCAACCCCAGTCATCCCACATGAACTAGAGAATCTAAGATGATACCATGGGAAAGACTAGACTCCCTTCATGATCCACGCAGGATCACAACACGTCCTCATTAGCCAACTAACCATTCCACATGGTCAGGTTTGTGTTCCAAGCTACTCAATCCTTGCGAGGAGAGCATCTAACTACCGCACTTGGAGAAACATACACATTCCTCTTAACGAGGGTGGTCACACCCTCTATGAGGGTATTCTAGCAGCATGTCCCTAGAGTTATCCAAATCAACACTTGATAGAAGCCAACCTTGAAAATTTCATTCCCTCACGAAGGTATATTCCTTCTACAAAGCTCTACCCGGTGGGATTTCTTATTCCTTCTACGTAAGGTTCACCGTGGATTGCTCATTTCTTTCTACAATGGTCTCTTCCTTCTCTACAAAGTTCTATGATGTAGGAGCATCGCTTCCAAGCCGGCCAGCCAAATACGAGCTTACGTGCATTTAATGGCCGGAGAGAGCAACAATCCCTCATTCAAATTTGAATTGAAAAGCGTAAATTTAATGCATAGTCGGTGAGCCATAAAAGCCACCTTTGTGCGTGTCACGTGGATAGATTTGCTTTAATGCATTGGCCGAGATCTAGATCCATACGCGGACCAGACAACCATTGATTGTAAATTAATAGAGAGTAGAACCTAGAGGAGGAGTCTCCTCACGAAAAGAGATATTCGCATTCATTTTGAAAAAAGCGTATTGTAGAGCGTAAGAGAGTAGGAGTCGAGAGCTCGATAACACCATTCGTAAAATATAGGCATTTTCCATTTAATACAAAGAGCAGTTTTTTCTGCATGATATTTTGTTTATGTGTGCGTATGTGAGTGTTTTCCTTTATGTTGTAGTTGTATTAAAGACAAGGCATTGGGTGTGGAGTTGGTCGATTTCGTGTTGAGGGTCTTTGAGGGCTTCACACCGTGGGTGACAAAACTTTGAAGTTCGATGGTCGCATAGAGTTGCACTCGAATCGAGAGCTCCATCGTGAGCGCATCGGTACGTTGAGATCAAAACTCGTGAAGAAGAAGACCTTTGAGGTCAATACCTCAAGAGGTGGTAGCTCCAGGAGAGGGTACGCTATTTAAACCTCGATGGAGGTTCGCGGAGCTCTCAAGTGGGCATTGAGCATGCACACGAGGTACTGAGAAGGAGAATCCTGCTGCGGATGCCCTAAGAGACATAATCACGAGGATTCCGAGAGAATTGCCAAGGGCATCGAGAAAATAATTCACGAGGGCCGAGAAAGCATGCGCATGCACAAGAAATCAAAAGAACTTCGAGTTCGAGTGAAGAAAAGAGTCCAATGAGGAACTCCATCGGTTACCAACACCCAAGAACGCAGCTCATCTAGGTCGCTGGAGTTGTGGAGAGCCTCAAGGCATTACTATTATATTCTCCATCCAGCTTAACGTAAAAGAGGAACGAGGTTCTTAGAGATCGGCTACAAGAGAAAGCTATATGAGGAATAGTTCCTTCTTGACGCAGTGGAGGAGTGTCAGGAAGTGGCTCAAGGAAAGACTGAATAGGAGGCAGACGTTGATTCAGAGAATTCCTTAAGAAGGAGAAATCGACGACAGATCTTGCAGGAGAGAATCCATGAAGCCCCGACGATCGTGAGATCTTGGAAAAGTTACAAGGGATTTAACCCTAGGTGTAGGAAGGAGGGACCCGTGAGCTACTCCAGATTCTAAAGTTGCTATCGAGGTTCACTGAGGCAAGAGTTTCATACTCATTGAAATAGCGAATAGCGATTGATCCAGGTGAATATCGGGCTATTCAAATGGCTCAAAACAAATTTCTATCAATTTTGACAATTTACTAATTTTAAATAGGCTTCACTTCTGGCCATTTTGAGGGTCTAAATGAATTTTTTCTGAGATCAACTTCACGATAATGGGCGTGATTGAGATCCCAAAATTAATATCCTCGACATACCTTTCCAATGAGCTATCACACGCCTAAATGGAGATCGTATGCAAAAGTTCCCACCCCAGAAGTTGATGCACCAACTTACCCAAACGGGCCCACGCGACTTTTGGCTTCATCTCCTAGGGTTAGGTTTTGGATGTCTAGGACTTTACCCTATTGTAAAAGGCCTCCGTGAGCCTCATTGTAACCATATTCTGCGAATGCGAAGCCGCCACATCTCTTCTCGTAGATAAGTTGCCACCATTCTAGCGAAGTCTTTCACTCTATATTTTACGCCTTCCATATTTCTTTGATTAGAAATCGTATGTATCAGATATCTGTGTTTATGGTTGCATATCATACATCGTTATATTATTGAATATCCGCAATATCTATGTGTGCATTTCTTTATTATATCTCCGCCTCATTTCGCGTCGAAAATAATCCGGACCGGTATCGAGAAGGTCGCTCTTTTGTTGATTTTTTCAAGCAGCATGTTCCCCGACGAGGTCCTAGTATAGCAAGTTAGGTCTCGTTTGTCTCTTGAGGACAATCGCTCACACACCCAAGAAACCCTCAATGGTGGAAGAAAAGAAAAACGATGGAGCGCATCGCATCCTATCGTTGCTTCGATCAAGCTCCTTTCACGATAGAGGGACTAAATGATTGAGAATTTTCCCACATCCTTCAACGCCGATAGAATCAGGTGCATCTTCATCAAGCCGTACCACTTTGGAGGCACCTCGCTTTCAAGGTACGTGTTAATTTTGATATTCCCTCGCATTTGAAGGTCAGATGCAGATGCCCCAGATAAATGGTTAAATCGCTAGAAGGTTATTTCTCGCTCATAATTTTTCGACAAGGAAAAGATAACCTACACACTCGTCAAGGCTCTCCCCCACGTCAAAAATTTGTGGGAAAATTACTAGGATAAAAATTCCACAAAGGAGTCTAGAATATATGGGTCGAGCCCACTTTGGGATTTTTTGATGTCAAAGGAACAATACTACCCTGTTGGAAACCATGAGGAACAATACATGAGCTGCACCACCGCGGCAAGAGAGGGTCGAAGTTCTAGAGTTCAGCTCATTCATGTTCCATACCAAGCTAGGTATCAAAGACCTAAACCATTATCTATTCGAAATACCGCGGGTTTTGCCACGATACATCCAAACTAAAATGATATTCAGGATATTCCACGCTCTGCGATGCCTAATGCATATGTCGTTAAAATCGAAAGCGTAAATTGGGTACCGAACAAACGGAGTTCGGTCCGAACCAATAACAATCAAAGTACATGACAAAGCAACCGTAACAGCCTCCAAACTAGTCCGCTTCATTGTGAAAGAAGGGTCAATGGAAGACAAAGAAGGACAACGAAAGTCGGTGTTGTGATTTCCACAAAATCCCTTTGGCACAACAATTATGAAACGTCACCAAAACAAAATACTGGTGGTCGATCAAAGACAAGGATCCAAACCCCGACTCAGACCGATTCTGAAAATACCGGTAAAAGACGATCATCGACGCAGGGACTTCAATTACCATTGTCGCGACCACGAATTGAACCGGAACCAATAGATCCTTAAGAGGGGGAACACCTATTTCACAGATGTAAAGTAACGCCACATTTTATTGTTGATAGTGGAAGCCGAAGAACCTCATCTTAGCAAAGAGGTCGCCAAACAGCTTGGGATTGTCGACAACACCACACCCGCTAAACCATACAACATTGGTGGCTTCGCCAAGGATCCAGATCTTCGTCAACAAATAGCGTTTCCATTGTCAGCACGGCATCCAACCTTCAAGGATAAGGTATTATGATGCTGTCTCCAATCGATGTCTGTGATGTTTCTCTTGGGCCAGCCATATATATGTGGAAACACCATGCCATCTATGAGTCTCGCCCGGTAGTGTCATTATTACCTGGGGGGTCATCTCTACATACCGGAGGTAGTTTGAATCCACGCCCCACCCAAACAAGCACGCAAGGTAGTATCTCATACTAGAAAATCCATCTTCCACTAATCTGCTCAAAGGGTGAACATAAGGATACCTGTACCACCACAACTTCGCCAAAGCACCTTCTATCCAACGTATGTAGGCCCATTGGCTAACAGTGTTGTTAATCTAAGATTCCTTCTCAAGACAGCCTTCTAAAATAAAGCCGATCGGTTAAAAACGTCCAAACCTTCCGTTCACAAAGTTCATGACATATTTCCACAAATCCGCGCCACATTTTCTAGCAAGACAAACATCTCACCAAGATGCATTCAACAAATGCTTTTCCCTACTCCCCTCGAACTCAATGCCACGAAGACCATTGCTTCCTAAGAAGGGAGGATTGATCCGTGTGGATATCGGTGGCTTCAATTTTTCCAAATGGCTCAAAACGCCTTCTGAAACAGTTTCCAGTAATTTACTTCGCTTTTAGCGTGTTTTAACTTCTGGGGCCATTTCAGGGCCTAAATGAATTTTTTTCGAGATCCAGCTTCTCAATTATAGTTGAAGTCATTATTGAGCCCCAAAAATTAATCTCCTCGATGATACCTTTCCAACGAAGCTATCACACACGCCTAAACGGAGATCGTATGCAAGTTACGAATTCCTGAAGTTGATGCACCAATCCCCACCCAAACGGGCCCATGTGACTTTTTGGCTTCATCCTTTAGGGTTAGGTTTTTGGATGTATATGGACTTATGCACTTCCATTATTGTGTGTCTCCGAGCCTCATTGTAACCATCTTCAAGAATGCAGTAGTTCATTTCACATCTCTTCTCAGAGTTTAGCTGCCACCATTCTAGCGAAGTCTTTCACTCAGGGTTTTAACGCTAGTCTCTCGCATTTATTTGATTAATAGAAATCGTATTACTGTATATCTGTGTCTATATTTGCATCTCGACACATTTCGCTATATTGTTGAATATCCGCAATATCTATGTGCATTTCTTTATTATATCTCCGCCTACTGCGTCAAAATAATCCGGATCAACAATTTCCCTATTTAATCAGAGTCATCGATCGCTACGGGAACACATGGCACAGGATCCTGTGGGATTCTGCGATTCGTGATTTCCTGCTGGCAATAACAGCTAACGGTGAAATCATGATCCCGTGATTCCCAAAAGAGTAGAGAGAGAAGGTGACGCAGCGAGGGGGATAGCGCACGTGCCATCAGAGTTTGGGGTTCGGGAATTCATGGTACATGTGAACCATGACTTCAGATGTTCCGATTTCTTGATAGGGAAATCCACGATGAACAAGGAAGCGTTGACCTTTGAACCATCGAGGTTCGGGGTTTTGGTTATGAACCGCGTCTAATAAGTTTCGCCATTATCGCAGAACCCGATTCCCAAGAATAGTTTAGAGATCAACAGAGGATCTGTGGGTGAAGAAAGGTCCCGATACGGGATATGAGGGAATTGTAGCTCTTCGGGCCCGAGAAGAAGAAGAAGGTCCTATGAGAGAAGTTGGATCGAGGGTCACGACCGCTTGCAATCAAGTGGTAAGAGCTAGAATTTCATCCGTAGATACAAAGTGAAGAGAGAGGGAAGCAAAGAGGAAGACAGAAGTTGCCTAGGACTTTGTAATAACTCGCTGTGTAGGCAACAATCAAGGACGACGTAGCAGGACTATAAGGGATGAAACCGAGACTCTTGACGCGAGTGATGCTACAGTTGCATCTGCCATCACAAGCATATAGAGGTAGAAAATGGTTACCGAAGGTCAGAGGGAAGAAAGCAAGGCGTAAAGCTTGTGGTGGATAGAGAGCTCGTTGACATCAGAGTAGAGATAGAGAAGATGGAACTGCGGATGCAGCAAGATGAAGAATTGGTTCAGCTATGTGAACCGTGAGACCGGGAGAGGTCTCGATGATGATGATGAAGAAGAGGAATTGGGATTGTCTGATAAAGCCTCAAAGACTCAGCGTAGAGAAGTAGAGATTCCATATGGCCAAGAGGATAGTGAGTTGAGATCGACTGAGAATCTCAAAGACTCAAGTGAGGACAGCCAAGAAACTTTGCATTGCCAAATTTGTGGGAAATGAAAGGAGATCGATGAAGATCTCGAAGATCGCCAGAGGGCAAAGAAAGCATCGAAGACCCGCCGAGGGCAGCCGAAGCATGTTAAACCGTGGAAGAGGTGAAAATTGAGATCGGTTCCGAAAAGTCTCATGGACTCAATGGAGAGTTCAATTCAGCAAGAGTTGCTGGATTAATATGGGATCGGTTGATCTCACGGTGGTCTACCGGAAGGTCAAGAAGATCCCATATTGCCAGTGGGTGTGGATGAGCAGAGAAATTAGACAGCCGAGTTTACGGAGCGATGAGCTCGCGAAGAGATCATCGTAAAAATGACGAGGTGGAAAGAACATCGTGGTGATATCTTGATGATCTGGAAATACGACATTATTCCTACCATCCGCTAGGAGGAGGCGTAAAAATTCGCTGTACCATGCAACAACAATGTGGGAATCACAATTGATGATGACTGATTTCCATCAAACAAATAAGGCGTAGAGAAGAAGAAGATTTGGAGCAGACTTTGAGCCCGCCCAAGCAGATGAAAGGAAGAATGCGTGTTCTGAGGAACAACTCAATAATTTCAGCCACCAAGATGAAAGAGTCGTGAAAGCAATCAAGCCGACAAAGAAAAGAAATAAAAGGAGGAAACGAGCATTCTGAGGAATGGTTCAACATATTAAGAGATCAGTTGAAAAGACCGCAACATGGAGGTTGCAAGGTAGGATAAAGAGGCGCATATCACATGTTTTGTTGATCCGTGGGATCAATTAGAAGCCCTAGAAGAGAAGGTAAAAGTGCAAGGCATGCACATCCAACGTAGAGTTGGAAATGAATAAGGAATGCGTGGGAGATCATGATGATCTCCCAATGGCCCAAAATTTTTGCAACTATGCAGACTGCAACAGAAAAACCAGCAACTGGAGAAGCTGGATGAAGCGATAAAGGAGATCATGGAGCTGATGATAAAATCAGCGCAGGCTACCAGCGAGGAAAAGATGAGTAGAGGAAAGACAACAGTAGCAGCGCAACGAAAGCAGTAGTAGTAGCAGCAGAGAGATGGAGCAGATGGACAACTCCACACATTTGTTTGGGGTCCAGGGGGATTTTACCAGATGACAGTAGGAAGCTCATGAGTAGGAGCTCAATAATTTTTGGTACCGGTGGAGTATGATGCAGAGCACGCCCACGCTAGTAGCTACCAGGCACGTCGAGCGCATGCATTCAACGCTGGAGAGAGAGTATGTTCTCATTCAAATTTGAATTGAATGTAAATTTAATGCATATGTTGGTGAGCCATAAAAGCCAATGCCTTTGTGCAGGCTGTGGATAGGATTTTCTTTAATGCAGACCGGGCTGGAGATCTAGTTCGATAAAGTGCACTAGACAACCATTGATTGTAAATTAATAGAGTAGGTGAACCTCGAGGAATGAGCCCTCAGGTAAAAAGATATTATATTATCTTCGCATCTCATTTTGAAAAAAAAGGATGCATGTAGAGCGGAAGAGTAGAGAGGGAGCCTAGAGAGCTCGAGCACCCTTGTAAAAATATACGTGCATTTTCCATTATTAATTACGCAGCAGCCTTTTCCAATATTCTATTTATGTGTGTAATCAGCGTTCTCCCGCCGTAATTGTATGTTGTTATCATGCATTCGCAGGAGTTGTTTGATTTCAGTTGAGGGTCTTTGAGATTCCATGGTGGTGTGACAACGCTGAAGTTCTCGATGGCCGCGGCATATAGTTGCACTCAACTCCGAGGAGTCGATAGAGGCGTTACCCAGGCATAGGTTGAGATCAAAAACTCAGGAAGAAGAAGACCTTTGAGGTTGTTGAATACCCCAGTGGCCTGCAGAGGGCACGCGCATGTAAACCCTTGGTCGGTTCTCGCGGAGTCACCAGTGGGCATTGAGCGCGGTACACTAGGTGTTGGAGAAGGAGAATCCCCGCTAGAGTTCTTATATGTAATTGTCGAGGATCGGTGAGCACTTCGCCAAGCCGCACCGAGCAAATACCGCCGAGGGTGTCGAAAGCGCAGCAGCACACAAGAAATCAAAGAACTCTTTGAGTTTGGGAGTGAAGAAAGAGTCCATTAAGGGACCTTTGCAGGGTTTCTGAACACCCAAGGAACTCAGCTTCACCTAAGTCAATCGGAGAAGGAGAGCTCATTATATTCTCCATCCGGGAGAACGTAGAGGAACGGTTCTCAGAGATCGAAGCTACGTGGAGAAAGCTCAGAGGGATAGTTCCTTCTTGACGCAGTGGAGGAGTTTCAAGAAGTGGCTCAAGGAAAGACTGAACAGGAGGCAGACGTTGATTCGGAGAATTGCTTAAGAAGGAGAAATCGACGACAGATCTTGTAGGAGAGAATCTTTGAAGCCCCGATGATCGTGATATCTTGGAAAAGTTACAAGGGATTTAACCCTAGGTGTAGGAAGGAAGGGACCCAGAGCCATCAAGATTCGGCTATCAGGTTTCACGGAGGTCAGAGTTTCACTCGCTAGAAATCGCTAATAGAGATTCCGATTTAGTCGGAGTCATCGCATCGCCACGGAACACGCGGGCAATGTGATCCCGTGGAGTTCTGATTCGGCTATCTCGGGATTCCTGCGTAAAATAAGTTTAACGCGAAATCGCAATCCTGGCCATTCTAAAGAGTAGAGAGAGGTGACGTGAATAGGGATAGCACACGCCATTGGAGCTTGTTGTTCGAGAATTCATGTACATGTGAACCATATTATCTGATGTTCAAGGAAGTCCCTAACCAACAAGGAAGCGCTGACCCTTTGACCCGACGGTTCGAAGTCACGGAGCTAGTAAGTGAAATCGTAGCCCAAGTTTCGCCATCGAACTGATTTTGAATAATTTCACGGAGATCAACAGTGATCCTGTGGTGAAGAAAGGTACCTGTCTGATTCCATTGTAGCTCTTCGCCTCGAGTCGGCGAAGGTCCTGGTGAGAGCAGTTGGATCGTTAGGGTCATGACTTTGCAATTAGTCTAGCCATGGGATCTAAAAAATATCTTATGGTCCAAAATATTTCAATGGTATAATACCATGCTAACCATCTACTGGGAACCATCCATCTAATGGATAGCTTTCATATTGATCAAAAAATCTAGGCACCATCCATCAATCCTTTTCTATCTACATCATCAGATATTTCGAACTCGTAGACATGGCTCTCTCTTGCACCAAGCTAATAGCTTCTAGTCATATCTTGCGCGCCTCTTGAGTTCGAATATTTCTTCTTTCTGTCTTCATACTGGAACAACCTACTCCCTCTGCATCTATAAGAACAATACTTGAGCAACTTGTAGTTACCTGCATATCATCCACTATATTTGAGTATCCATCTTTTCTTCATCTTGAACATTTATATTCTTCATCTTTAGGAGCCTCCGCCGCTATGGTATATTGATATTGTTTGTTCTTAACGATCATCACCATATCACATAATGGCCCTTCGTTGCCTAACTTTTGGAAGTCACATCATAAGTTCTTTCTTCCTCGGATACTTGTTTACTTCTTACATACTTTTTTCACTCTCATGAGTGATCATAATTGAAATAAATATTTTAGCTCTTTATCCTTTCTTTGATAAGTCCCATAAGTCCGCATAGACACTCAAATAAAACTAGGTTAATTCACATTCTCAACAAAAATCTAAATTGTAATGATAAAGTATTAAATAAATTTAAAATACTTTGGGTCATGGGGGTCTGGAATAGTGTACAGAAGGGAGGTCGACATAATGATAATCGATATTGCTGGAATTTCTTATTCCACAATGGCCATTCGAGGCTCATGGGTCCCCTTGTCTCGATGGGCCAAAGAAGTCGGCTACGCTTTGGAAAAAGTTTATGATAATTATTTTCCTGACGTCGAAGATGTTATAAGGAGGCGATATCTTGGGCTTGTCTACTCGTTAGGCATGCTCATGTAGACAATCCAAACTCTAAGAGGGCCAAAAACTTGCATATGGGGGAGGAGAATGAATGGAGCAGAGCCAAAACAAAAGAATTGAACCAAATTCGAATGAAAAGAACCACAACAAGCCTAGAGTGAATGGAGAGGCACTAGAGGAGATGAAGGGACATTGCACATGTGTCCTGTACCCATCACAATCTACCAACCCTACTTCATCGAAGGATCTATTAAACTAGAATGAGAGAGTTTCCTTCATGCTCGTATGATCTTTGAATGTCACCCATCCTGCCAGATGTGGATGTGAGGGAGGAGACATATGTAATTAATTCATCTATATGCATGTTGGTTACATGGCACCCCATGCGAGGGTTCTTACCATCATAAAATTACCTAAATCAAATATATTTATTTATTTTCAATTTCTTTATGTAAAATAATACACATACATTTCAAAGATACATTTTCAAAATGACTAACAACAAATATGCATATATGTGTTTAAAAATCTATTATTAAAATTATAACAAAGAAAAGTGCTAAAAGTCACCGACAAAACATATACCTAAAATATTTACTATATCTTTGTTTAAACATCTATTAAAATTATAACAAAGAAAGTGCTAAAAGTCATCATGGTGAAAAAACACATATACCTAAAAATATTCAGCTAATATTTTAAATGATGGTGTTTATGGTTTAAAGTTGAAACATCCACAACAATAGGACATTTACAATATAACAATCCTAAAATATGATAAGGCAATCTTCCATTATGAAAAATAAAATAATACATAAATTAAGTACATGTAATGCCATTCCTTTATAAATGCAATAACGTAAGACTAAGTTCAATAATAGTATTACTAATTGGTGCAATAAATTTAAATAATATATCAATTTTCATTTTGAGCTTATCCATCCCATAAAAATGAATTAAAAGAAAAAATAATTTTATAACTAATAAAAAATAATAAAATTTGATATTTAGTTTTTAATTAACATTAATAATTTCAATAAATTTTTTAATAAAATTGTTTATATAAAAATTAAAGTATTTTTGATTAATTAATTTTTACTTAAATTAAAATTTGCTAATTAGAGTTTAGATGTATTTGGGTCATTGTTTCTTAAACTAAATACTAGTAGTTTTTATAACTACTAAATTGTTTAATCTTCATTAAATATTTTTTAAAATTGAAAAATGCTATAAAGATTATTTAAGAAAAGTACACATATGTATTAATCACAATAAAATGTCCTAACAAGTTTATTAACTTTTATAAATGAAAATACTATTTTTTTCAATTAACTTTATCAATGAAATCACCACCTTTTCATTTATGATAAAAGAATTTAAAATTACAGATTATATTTTTATTAAAAAAATTTAAATAATAAAAATAATATGTATTAATCTCAACAAAATGTCTTAACAACTTTATTAACTTTATAAATAAATGATTAAACAATCTTTTCAATTAACATTATAAATGAAAACATGGTTTCTCAATTGTGATAAAGAAATTCAAAATTCATGATCATATTTTATTAAAAAAATTAAAATGATAAAATAATATTAAATTAATAAAAAAAAAAAAAAAAAAAAAAAAAAAAAAAAAAAAAAAAAAAAAAAAAAAAATTAATTTTATAAATAAAAACAAGACATTTTAATTTATGATAAAGAAATTCAAAAATTCATGATCATATTTTATTAAAAATTCTAAATGATAAAATTAAAGAATTAAAGAATAATAAAATACATTTAATTTATTTTGAAATATACTCATATTTAAATAAGATAAAAATATAATAATAAAAAATGCTTTTATAATTATTTTGAATGATATATTTCAAATGTAATTGAGTATATATAAAATGAAAAAAAAAAAGAAGAAAAAAAAAAAAAAAAAAAAAAAAAAAAAAAAAAAAAAAAAAAAAAAAAAAATGAATTTTAAAAAAAAATATTTTATTATTTTAAAACAATATAATAATAGTTGTAAAAATAGAATATATATATATTTTAATATTTTTTATTTGAGTATGTTGTGGAGGTTTAGTTTTTATCTTTTTACTGAATGACTATATAACTCTTGATGAAATCACTTTTTTGTTGTTGTTTAAATTGGATTTATGAATGCACAAATGGATTCATCATGTTTCCTCTAATACTTGGAATCTTAGAAAGATAAATTTGGATGAAATCACATTTTTTTTAATTACATTTATGAATGTACAAATTGATTCATCTTTTACACTTGGAATGTGACAATATAAATCTTGATGAAATCACAAATTTTTGTTGTTTAAATTGCATTTCTGAATGCAGAAATGGATTCTTCTTGCTCCTCAAATCTTCAGATCCAACAATTTTTAACTAGACAAAATTAAATGGATAATATCATGAAAAAATAGTCAAAACATAAATAGTTTAAGCTACTTTCAACTTTTATAGGTCACTATTTAACTATCTTTTATCAGCTCACACTTGCTCCTCTCTAAGTTCATTGATTATAAGATGAATAGTATTTCCATGTTCAAATAAATTCGAAGGCAAAAAAACAACCTGGTTGCTTTCTAATTATACTTAACAACTCAATTGTTGTCCAAATCACAAATTTGCATTGCTCAAATCTTGTTTAGTACCCAATTTGAACAAAACTCTTAGTCCATAAAAAAGTAAAAACTTAGAACTTCTTTTATATCTCAAAAATATAAATCCAAACCCAAAAAATATTTATATAATATCTTTATATCCCAACTACTAGATATTAACTCAAAATTAAAATTACTAAATCTCAATTTAAACTTAAAAAAAAAATAAACTACTAAACCATATAAAATAATTTTATATCCCAAAAAATTAAATCCAAACCCAAACTTATTTATATAATATATTTATATCCCAACTACTAAATCAGACATTAAAATTTTCACAAAATTAAATTACTAAATTACAATTTAAACTTTAAAAAAAAATAAAACTTCTAAACCATACAAAAATTAATCTAATCACTAATCATAGTTTAACAATTCTATCATTAGTTTTATAATTATTTTCTTCCAATAACTATCATCATTTAACAATTTTGTAATTATTAGGATTTTTCTGATTATTAAAACATAATAAAAAACTCATTCCATTATGAGTTTATGAGTTTTCTATTTACTAGCTTTTTTTAATTTATGACAGCGGCGTTTTTAATGAGGTCCCTCCCTACATCTTATTATTACCGCCCCCTCCTACAGGTTTTGGTTTTTTATGACTGCATTAACGTGCTTCACAAACCGTTTTATGACAATTCAAATATAATATGAAGAAGATATTAAGATTTATTACCGTTTAAACATAATACAAGATTTATTACAAAACTAACGTGAATTAAAGTGAATTAATACAAGTGAATTAAGGTGAATTAAAGTGAATTAACGTGCCTCCTAAGTTTTAGTGACTGTCCCTCCCTACAGCTTTTGTAATACCGCTCCTCCCTACAGCTTTTTTATGACCGCATTAACGTGCCTCACAAACCGTTTTACGGAGAAGATACTAAGATTTATTACTGTTTAAACATAATACAAGATAGACGTTGTTTGTACATGTAGCAGTTGAAGAAAAAAAATGATATCGTTGTAAAGAAAATGAAAACAAAAGCAAAAAGCGGTGAAGAGGAAGTGAGAATATAAAATGGGTATCATAAAATGAAAGACTCCTTTAACAGGAATTGGGTATCCAAACAGAACAACTCTCAGGACTCGCGCAAAACAAAATACACAGAATGTAGCTGTGGAGAACAAAATAGACAGAACATGTTATTTTGCTGATATTTTTTTCTGTTATAGTTTTTGTTTATTAATCTCCTCATGATAATGCTTGGATTTTGATC